>JACEII010000023.1:700103-831443 GCA_014332785.1 Antheraea mylitta
GATTATCCATCGCCGGTCGCCGCTGTCATGCCGGTCATAATGACGAAAGTCGCCCGGTACTGGATATGCACAGGCTGATCCCGAAACGCGACGCGCAGAAGCGAGTCACTATGATGGGCTTTTTCGCCATATGCATGGTGGTTGCGACCCAGTCGGGCTGTAAAACCCTACCACCCCGCTCTCGCCATTGCCTCGTTCGTTGATCAGCAGGGTGCACCACGTGCAGGTGAGGTTGGCTTGGGAGTCTCAAGTCTTAAGATGTTATTCGACACCCCTTACACCCCTGTAAAAACTGCTGTCTGCGTAAAACTTAATATAAAAAATCAGTGATTAATAAAAACTTTTTTTTATATCATATAGGAGGCAAACGAACAGGCGGGTCATCAGTTGTTAAGCGATCACCACCGTCCATAGATACTAGCAACCCCAGAGGAGTTACAAGTTTCTTGCAATCCTGTGTTTGGGGAAATGGAGAGGGATTCTGTAAGTGGTAGAGCCCTGCTGAAGCTATTTTTGGTTTCAGCATGAATGGGTCGGCTTCTCCGGGGTAGTACCACCCCTCTCACAGATAACCGACGTGAAATAACAGTGCTTGCATTGTTGTGTTTCGTTCGGTCAGTGAGAGAGCCGGAGGCCCACGTCCCTTCCGCTTTCCTGCTTTCCTTTCCTTCTCCTCCCCCTTCTCCCATATACAGGCTGGCAACGCACTTGCGACGTCCCTGATGTCGCTAGTGCCTATGGACGGTGCTGATCACTTAACATCAAGTGACCCACTAGTTCGTTTGCCTCCTTTGATATAAAAAAAATTAGAGGAGAGAGGAAGGGAGAGAAGAGAGGAGGGGTTTCCAGCGCTCTCATCGACCGAACGAAGCGCAACAATACAAGCACTGTTACTTCACTTCGGTTTTCTGTGGGTCGGGTGGTACTACCCCGGACGAGCTGACCTCTTCATCGTCATCATCATTATTACCCTTATCCCACCTAAGTAGGGTCGGCACAACATGTATTCCTTTTCCACTCTCTCCTATTAAATGTCATCTCTGTATCCACCTTTTACGCACATATCATTTTTCACACAATCCATCCACACCTTTTTCGGTCTTCCTCTACTCGTAAATCCATCCACCATCATACTCAACACTTTTTTAGTCACATGATTTTCATCTCTTCTCATGACATGCCCATACCATTCTAACTCTCTCAGCTTCTCTGTCACTGGTGCTATTTTCAAACTTCCTCTGATATACTCATTCTTAATTTTATCTATTCTAGTCACACCACACATCCTCCTTAACATTCGCATCTCTGCCACATGTAATTTTCTCTCATCCGTTTCTTTCGTAGCCCAGCACTCAGATGCATACAGCATGACCGGTCTTATCATAGTTTTATAAACTTTCTCCTTGAGTTTCCAAGGCATTCGTGGGTCACACGCTACCCCAGACACATTTCGCCATTTCATCCATCCTGCATTTATCCTGTTCCTCACATCCTACACATTCATGCAAAAACCAATAATAGCTTCAGTGTGGCTCTACCACCTACAAATCATCTAAATGTATTAAATGAAGTCTATTTGCTTATACATTTTAGTCGTGTCGTCATTAAAATTACGATAACTTTCAATAGAGTGTACTGATTTTAATGAAACAAAAACTAAACGTTACTCGAATATATGCTTTATGATTTTCTTAGTAAGGTTTCATCACAAAAGCTGTACTTTAGCAGGGATGCGTGTTCATAGAAACAGACAGACATTTCTCAAAATGATTGAAATATACTTTATTACTTAGTACAAGACATCTGCCATTTTTTTTTTAGCAAAAACATCAAAAAAGTAAAGTCTCGTTAGTATCGTATTATATGTATAGATATTTCGAAATATGTGCTGATTAAATGTATTTGTCTTCTTTTCTTGAATAAGTAGAACATTCAGACTATATCAACTATCAATATCAATCAATAGTATTAAAAATTTGAATGTTAGTTTATGTATTTGTTATCTCCACGCATTATAAGTTAATTTTTTAACTCGGTTCCCTTCGTTTATGACACTATCTGGCACAGACAGCGCACACTCTGTATCTACATGACATTGGCGGAATTGTGTATTGCCATAAATTAATGAAGAAGAAGTTTACTCAACAGATCACTAAAAAGTTTTTATACACATTGCCAGTCAATGAACAGGGTATAGAGTATTTATCTAAAAAAAAAAAATTGAGCCGTCACGGGACGCCTGGCAGATGTGAAACATCGAAATTGTTTTGTACAAGTTATATGCATAGAATAACAGGTTACGATAGGAATCAGCTATGGCATAATAAAAAGATAAAGCATTACAAATTTGTTTCATAAAATAATGACTGTTTATTTATTTAATTACATAAAAATTCAATTGGCTATTATGGTTATACAGATAGAGTTGCAAACGTTTAGAGTATTTCGTCAGTAGTGCAAAGTTCGTGTTTTGTATCGCCACGTCTCGCCATACCAACAATGGCACAATATGGTACAAACTTGGTTTACTCGCGCCTACAGTTGTTTCACATCAAAAAATACTTTTTCCGAGTAAGAATAAGAAGTTATAATGTAAATAATCAATTATTTGTTATAGCAAATACTAATTAATACCACGGAAACAGCTAGTTTCTTATAGGTACATTTAAAAGTTAAACGAATTTTGTAAACAAAAAATCAAACCTCAAATAGATATGGAAGTTGAAATCCTTCATAAGAAAATGAATTCATTTAATTTTTTTATAATTAAATATATCATGTTATATATATGTATATATATGTGTTCCCAATGTTATTTAGTCTTCTCGATGTCTGTTATTCTGTTTTTGTATATAATGAGACTTTTAAAACCGGTCGCGGGAAGGTTACAAGAACGAACGTTCGTCCGGTAAGTCTGCATGAAATGAAACGTTACCGGCTGCAGTCAGTTTGTATACAACCGTGGAGGGGGATAGACGCGTCTCGTTTTCCACTTACGCGGGAAAATCGCTCACGTATTCCGACGCGTGTGTACGAACGTGTTTTTCTTTCGAAATTTAAATTGTGCAGTGATTGTTTATCTGTGGTAGTATCCGAACGGATTACAGTTTGCTACTGGTTGGAAATGTGTTTTAATATATTTTTTAAATTTTTATTCTGTACAGAATAATGCGATGATCGTTGGTTTTTTTAAATCGTTATGCACATTTAACTGTGTTGAAGTATGTATTGTTATTATGATGTAGATTATGCAAAGGTTAAATACAAAGGAGTTGAAGTTTCAACGTCTGAAAACGATAATACTGGCAGGGTGACATACGTTTGTATAATTAGGTACAAAGAGGAACGTGTTTTTGTTAAAAAAAAAAAATGTTTTTGCGTCCGCTCAAGGTTATACTGCGTTCTTAACTTGAAATTATAGCGTGTTAAGAAACCATGATAATGTATGCAAAATTATTGTTACAAAATTATAAATGGAACGTTTTAAAAACTGTTAATAATTATGAATTTAAATGCCGAAAATCGTAATGAATTACGAATCATTTCCTGCTAATTTTTCTACTATATCTATATTTCATAACATTAAATGGTCGTGTTTTAGTTTATTGAATGGTTCAATATCGTTGGGCCTATAATTATCAACTTGATAGGTTCTGAAGAGAGTCTAATTTTTTTACATGCATATTCATACTATATTATCGGCAATTAATAATCTCGAAATCAAAGCGTAATAGGATAATTTAAAAGTAGATATTGTTTATTTTATATGAACTTACAATTTTTGAATATTACTAGAACGTATATGTAGATATTGTGCCCAGTTACAGACTTGAATTATTTATGTATATAAAAACGCCTACATCCGTATAAGATACGATGTTGAAAATTTCAAATTAAAACCATATATATATATATAATATATAGAAGTCATTGTTCTAATGAAAAACCCAAACGTATGAAACATGTCTTCTGTTTACCATTCACATTTAATAGGTTCTATGGCACGAGGTCTTATAAATTCGATTATTAAAAATGAATTTGACACAGGTAATTAAAAAGAAAACCGAGTTTAAATTTTTTTTTTCGAATTGACTACGCTATTGACCCAGCAAGGTCTTAACAGCTTCACCGGACTATGGTTTAAATAAAATATCTTATAAAAATTGCATTAGAACATCTCAGACCATAGTTACATACTTATCTGGACTTAGATGATATTATTACAAAAAATTTAAATACGTATTATAAATACGTGCTTGCTTTAAAAAGGTTTCTTAATAAATGCACCGCGCTCGCTCGAGGCAAGTTCGCGTTATCCTTTTTTCGCAAGTCTAATCAAAGCGAGACAAAAGAACAAGATAGCGAACATTCAGCTAGCACGGTGCAGTTAAATCGTAACCTTTTTAAAGTAAGTATTCAATACGTATTTAACTTTTTTTGTAATAACACTGAGATTGTTCTACATCTGCCACTATTACAAACATTATACATTTCATGTTAGATTTTAATGAGATTTTCCCTGTACCTTTAAGCGCCAGGTCAAGCGGGTTTTAGTGTCAAAAGGATTTTATAGAGTGGATCGGTATGTGAACAATATTGATGTCTGGAATTGACTCCTCTCTATGCATCCACTATAAGTTATTGTATAATGTATTGAAAATATTTGTAAAAAAAAATGTACCCGATCGAGTTTCTTGCCGGTTCTTCTCGATGGCTGGATTGTTTTTCGAACCGGTGGTAGTTTTTGACGTTCATAAGCGCCTTGTTAGGGCCTAAACTGAATAAAGTATTTTTGATTTTGAAATCCAATGGAACACACAAACAATCTCATCCAAATCAGTACTACCGTTTGGGAGGAGTTCAGTCACATATTTTTTTATCGTAGCTCAGCAAAGTGACTGCACTGTGCCTGATGGTGAGCACAGTACAACCCAAAAACAATGGCGACCACCTAGAGACATGCCATCCCTCGGCGGACGCCGTTGTCATGCCTGCGTAAATGTCACTTCACGTTACGCTTGAAGGACCCCATGTTATAGGAAGGAGGGAACACACTAGCCGGGAGATTGTTCCACAGCTTCACGGTACGGCAAAGATAAGAAGTTGCGAACTTTTTAGTTCGTGCCCAGATAGGATTTACCGTAAAACTATGGCTCCGAAGCCCAGTGCGAGTGGTTCGGTTATGAAAAGGAGAGGAAGGGATACACACGAATAGAAGTATTGTTTTACATAGAGAGATACAGATAACAATGTGCATGAATTGCTTAATATAACTAACGTATTTAAATTGATAAGTATTAATGCTCTATCCGTTTAAATATCTCTATAGAATTATACGTCACAATTTTTTTTAAAGATATAAAGAATGTAGTGGACTATCCTTAAAAGAGAGATATATGCCATTACAGACCTTTTTGTAGATCTATAAAAAAATACTATTCCTCTATGCATCGTTTTGTTATATCTTAAAGGGATTAGGCAGCATTTTCGATAAAAACTCCTAAGCGGCTTGACTTTTCCGACATTCCCAACAATTATCGTTATATTTTAACCAACTTACATAAAACCTTGACAAATTATACAACTAAACCTTCCTTATAAATCACTTTATCTACTAGTGAAAATCGCATGAAAATTCGTTCAGTATTTTTTAAATTTATTGCGAACAGACAAACAGACAGACATGGCAAATAACTTTGTTTGATAATACCTAAGTAGTAATGAGGACGCAAACATTTAAAAAAATACAACCAAAATGGGATATTTTAATTCGGTTAAAGAAAGACACGCTTTATACCAAAGAATTTCAGTTGCATTTGTGTTATTGACAACATATTGAATTCATTGGTCGATAATATATAGAGTCTTAGATAGACATAAAAATTGGGTTATGCTTGCCAAGTGATTTTTAATACTGTGTTTTGTCTCACTTTCACTCGTTAGCTCTGTCTCGCTCTTTCAAAGAACCAAACAATAATTGCCGATGAGCTAAACGTAGCGTTACAATTTGTTGAAGTTACACTTTTTCGAGTTATGTTTTCCAAATGTGTTTTGTACAGCTTGAATAAAATTATTATCTGGTGTACGAACACTCAGCGAGTTGACAATCCACTTGTTTACTGCCCTTTATTATAATGTTACCAGGAATTATTAAATAAAAAGTTGACAACAAACAGGTTCTGTTCATATTCAAATCGTCTTTATAAAGTGCTTAGCAGAACTTGAAAATTTAATTTTTGCTTTTATGTAATGATGATGCAGTTTACTTGTTGAAAGAGTGCAGTTCATTAACCTCAAAAGAGCATCGGAGTGGACCTTTTTGGTTATTTTTACAGATTTAATATCTGCCTACAATCTCAAATGATGGTAAAAGATAATATGGTCTTTTTTATATCATAGGAGGTAAACGAACGGATATGTCACCTGAGTTTAAGTGACCACCACTGTTCATAGACACTTGCAACACTAGGGGAGTCACAAGTGCGTTGCCAGCCTGTGTTAGGGTTGGGGGAGGAAGGGAAGAGAGAGAATAATGCAAGCATTGTTACTTCACGTCGGTTTTCTGTGGGTCGGGTGGTACTAACCCGGGCGAACCGACTCATTCATAGAAGCCAGTAATAGCTTCATCGTATCACGCTAAGCGTAGTGGTATTGGCTAGAAATACATTTGTAGGTATATATTTAATTTATGAATTAATAAATACAAATTCATTTCATGTTTTAATGGTCCCATGCAGCTTATAGTTATAAATAAGGGACCTCTAAATGACCAGATTGCTGATGCTAAACTTGAGGACAAAGGTAAAGCATTACGGTGTTATTAGAAAAAAATTTAAATACATATTGAATACTTGGTTTAAAAAGTTTATGTGTTAAATGCACCGCGCTAGCTGAATGTTCGTCATCTTGCTCTTTTGTCTCGCTTTGATTAGGTTAGGCTAGACTCGCGAAAAAAGGATAACGCGAAATTGCCTCGAGCGAGCGCGGTACATTTAGTACGAAAACTTTTTAAAGCAAGTATTTAATAGGTATTTAACTTTTTTATAATAACACCGTTAGCGTTTATTGCACCTTTCGAAAAGGAACTTAGTATTACTCATCCAGCTGTTTTGGGTTAGAAATATGTTTAACTACAATGCTATCACAGTAAAACGTATATATAGGTTATACTTGATTTTGTATAAACTGTACTTTTTCACGATCTCTATAACTCTTAAAAATACGACAGATTATAAGAGGCAATTAAGTTTTTTATGGCCATTAAAAGAAGCCCTACCACAATACTATGCTTATATTACAAAGCTTTCATTTATCAAAAAGTCGGAATCACTGTAGGAGGTAGCATTGGAACACGTCATCATTAGGCCATTATTTACTACGATCGCCTCGTAATTCTGTTATTGTGGTATAAGATATGATTTATTTAGAATCAAATAATTGCCCGTAACAAAGATACCAAAATATTTTAACTCTTTTAATTTTAACAGTACGAGTACTGTGAAGTAATGAAGGAAAAAGGTTTAATCTGAATATAAATTTTCAAGGACATCTTACACACTTGTACCTAATATGATATTTACATTTTAATTTAATATATGTGCCACCATTTGAATAACTATGGAGGTCAATGTGACAACGTCTTTCGATAATATATATTACGATTAGTAGAAATATTAGTTCTTACAGGTAGTTTTTTTACGTTGATTTTCTACCTCTATGAGCAATTAAAATAAATGCATAATCATAAACATGTTTCAAAAAATTGACGTCAATGAACGGTTACTCCCATTTAGAATTTGGTCAATATTTTCCCAGCTAGAATATTGAAACTTAAATAATGGACATTATTGTCCCTATTTGATGATAATCTCTACTATTTTACTTATCTGTACTTCTAGACTAATATTATAATATAAAGCTGAAGAGTTTGTTTGGTTGATCGCGCTAATCTCAGGAACCACTGGTCCGATTTGAAAAATTATTTCAGTGTTGGATAGCTCATTTATCGAGGAAGGCTATTTGATCAAAATATGCTGAGACGAATGGAAGTAATGTTACAAAATCGGGGGTTTTATTTCCTTTCCACTACGTGTTAGCGTTAGACCCATTTAACTATTCCACATGGATGAAGTTGCAGGCAGATATAGTATAGAGATAGTATTTAATACATATGAACTGTTATTGACATTCTGTTTTGATTCTTCTTCATTCACAAAAGCCATCTTTCTTGTTTATTTATGTTGCTATAAATTAATCTATACATGCAAACAAAATTGATGTGTCTACAATTGTTCCAAGATAATGTCCTACACAGCTTAACTGATTTTAACACGAACTTTTTAGTGTATTTTACTTATAGGCACCATCCTGGTTTCTATGCATGGATGCAATGTACTAATGTGGCATTGTATCTTGAAATGCTCTAACTTTGCCAACCACGGTGTGCCCAAAAAGCAATTTACAAGTAAATCTTTTGATGTGCTACAATATATAACTTTTAGGATAACATTAATTACTTTAATGGAATAGGTAATATTTTAGATATTATAGTGTATGCATTTGTTTCTAAGTTTACTCAGTAACTTGTGAGAATTCGTCAAAAATATGCATGTTTTTGCGGATACAAAATGCAAAAATAGCAAGGTACGTACGTTGCCCACAAATCTTAATAAGATTTTTTATATGAATCGATTTTAAAATTAAAACCTTTATTTACTTAAGAACATGTACATATTTTTAATTCAACTTCGTCGAAATTATATTTGCGTCAAAATACGGGCAATGTTGGCAAAAGTCCAGATAAAAATGCTCGTCACCAAATTTACTAAAATATTTAGTAAAAAGCCAAAAAATATACTTTACAAAAATATGCAGACATATGCACACATGGTTACAGTAGTAAATAAATCGCGTATGGTTCAATAGAAAGAAGTTCATATAGAATCTTTTTTTTTCTGTTGCCAATAATTTTAAACGGTGTTATCTAAACTACTATATACACGCCAATAAACAAGGAAGACGAAGTTAATTAGTAGGAAAATAAAACACAACCGATAATTTCTCCAAATAACCACGTAGTTCCTATAAAATATTTTTGTAGTCAGTAATAAATAAGGTGGGACCATTACTTATGCCGTCACAAGACTAAATATATGATTATGAATACCTATTTTCTCCACCGAAGTGGCACGAAAGTGTAACTACTATTTATTTTCACCATTACTCATTTTGATTTATATTAACAATTATAAATTGCAATGACTGTTATAATAATGAATCACACAGTTGTGTTATAAATACTTGTTGCTATAAAGTGCTGTTCGTTATGTTTATGTTACATGCTTAGGTTCAAAAGGCTTTCAGGCGTCCATGATAGCAGTGAGTGACGATAGATAGTAAATTGCTGTTACTAACTAAAGTCACTGTGTAAAAAAATTGGTTTTCTCTAAAGTCTGTTTACAGACAATAATTTTTAATAATGATAACGCTAAAACACAAAATTGATAAAAAATTGCACACTTTTATAAATTGAATTGTTATTACAAAATTGACAAAAAGTTCACGTGTAGGTTGTATGTTGCTGTCTCTCTTCTTTTTTATATTATTCGGGGCAAACGAACAGGCGGGTCACCTGATAGTAATTGATCACCGCCGTCCATAGACACTAGTAACAGCACGGGAGTCGCAAGTGCATTGTCGGCCTGTCGGGAATGGGGAAGAGGAGAGGGCCGGGGAGGCTATCCGGCTATCCGGCGAAGAGGGGGAGGGGAAGGAAAGCGAAAGGAAGAACGAGGAAGGGAGGTTGGCTTCCGGCGCTCTCACTGACCAAATGAAACACACCAATGCAAGCACTGTTATTTCACGTCGGTTTTCTGTGAGAGGGGTGGTACTATCCCGGATGAGCCGACCCATTCATGCTGAAACCCATAATAGCTTCAGCGTGGCACTACCATCTACTACTCGAACGTATCGGCCGATGAAGTGGAAGACAGATAGATGCGTTACAAGGCGAACGCTTATACCGATCGCGCTGCTCTATCGCTTGTTCTGCGCTCGCGTTTGCACGCTCGGCTCAGGCGGAACGTGGCAATGAGTCATGCTTTTTCGTGCGTGCAGCCGACTTTCATAGATTTATTAAGACGTTGTCACGTCAAAAATAGCCTTAATTCCTCATTCTGATAAATTTCTATGGTAACCAATGTTACTTAAAAATAATAAAAACACTTTTGGTTAAAATATAACTTTCTTTCGGTTTAATGTTGTATGAGTATGAGATATCTAAAAAACATTACGAAAACGTGATTCACTCATTATCGAATCAAAACTGCATGTCATTCACAAAGTAATATTGGTAAAATATTCACACTTGCGTTTAGAGTTGCCAACCGTTATAATGATGTATTTTGCTGTATTCTTCATAAATATATTTTGTACTGTTCCATAAAAATGAAAATATTACGCAAAATATTCCTTATTTGCTCTGTATGCTCGGGACATCCGCCTTCGTTGAGTATTTTCCGATATATTTAAGAATAAAAATAAGTTATAAATTAATTTCTATCAAAACAATGATGTAGTTATTTAATTAAGAAACTGTCAAAGAGAACCGATTCATTAGTTGAATTAAAAGCATAAAATATGTATTCAAGAGAATCAAAACTTCTATATGGAAAATACTATTTTGTCTCAAATAATTTGTTTTATAACTTTTAAGGATTAGTCACATTTCTCGTAGGCTTTTTGGCCTTTCTCAATATAATAATAAGTTTAAGCTCGCGCGTAATATAGTCAATAATGTGATACAAAACAAAGGTAAAAAATATATAATAGGAAACTAACATTGACATTTGATTATCCGTATGTAATCCAAATTTTATATATCTTCGTTATATTATATCATTCTACGTCTGTGCGTATGTGACTGAACTCCTCCCAAACGGTTGGACAGATTTTGATGACATTTTTAGCAAGTGTTCAGGTGGCAAAAACGGATATACAATTGGACCCGGTAGGTGGCGGTGCTGTTGAAAGTTAAGATTATTTTTTTACTATCAGGACAGGGCAACGTCCGCCGAGTCCATTAGTATAATATAATGATATTACTATAATACTAATATTATAATATATTACTTTCTGATTTTCGTAACATCTTCAGAGCAATTAAAAAGTTTGCCGAGAACTGTATGTTTTTTTAAGTTGGCAACTTTATTAGCGAGTGGCGTTCGTCCGACTTGGCACAAGATCCCTATGACGTGTGTATGCGTGCGCTGTCAACGCTTATTCTATGCAAATTTCTTTCTTTACTCATTTATTTTATGGATTATTTTTAGCCCACTTCTTTACAAACCATATTTCCAATGTTTTTGGAGTTGTTTATACTTTGTTATTAGTTAAGCTTTGTGCAAAGTGAGTGATAATCAAAAGTGGAGTCAAGCAACAAATATTGAACAATAAATTTTATTCTGTTTTAGTGGGAGAGGTGTGCTAATTTATTTACTTAATTTTAACACATCCATTAACTTAACTCTATTATCTGAAATATAAGATTTATACTCGGTTACAACTAGTTAAACACATAAAATACGATTCTTATGTCGTTATTTTTTGAAGTTATACTTCTTTTGGCGCGTTAGGGAAAAATGATGAGAGTAATTTTTTACGATGCGAACGATAATCGTTGGCAAGGTAAACTATGAAAAAATTCAAAAATAATGAATCTGGAATACTTCATTTATTATATACCCTGCTCCTATAAAAACTGATGAGCGATACGGGATATATACTTCAGTATTATGAATATGTGTGGTTACTTACATTGTAATAAACTTTGGGAAAATGCTCCCGCGTCTATAACCGCTTCCCAAGCGTACTATCTCCGCTCCCACTTAAATTTCCACATAAAGCAGTAACAGCGAAGGAGCATAACGACTCTTTAATTACGTATAAATTAATTACACCAATATATTACCTTCCCTACACATATAACATTCACTCTGTTACATAATTGTTAATGTGATATTTGAGACGCATTTCGAAATGTTTAGCGAAACTTATGTTACAGATTTTTAAAACGTTTAATGTTCCTATAGTTGCATTAAAGTATTTCCTTTTATTAAAGTTAATACTTCTTTAGGCAGGTTGAGCGGTACTATTTGGCAGGTGATAATAGAAGATGGAGCTCCTTGACGTTCCGTCTGGTGCAGGTGCTGACCGGACACGGGTGCTTCGGTTGGTACCTGTACCGGATAGCACGCAAGGAGCCGACCGCCGTGTGCCATGAGTGCGGCGCTGAATCGGACACTACGCAGCACATACTTTCCGAATGTGCTGCGTGGGAGGAGCGGCGCCGCATTCTAGCTGCGGCGGTAGGTAACGATCTTTCGCTGCTGAGAGTCGTCAAGGCCATGCTTTGAGGAGGTCGTCTCGCAGAAGGAGGCAGCGGAGAGGGTTCGCGAGGAGGACCCTCTAAGCAGCCCTCTACGCCAAAGAAGAACTGGTAGGTGGAGGCGTCAGTTCACGCGCCTTCTCCCGCCGGATCTAGGAGAGGTAGGTCGGGGGCCCCGTCTTCCCATTGCACAGGTCCGGCGGACGAGAAGGAGACGAGCGGTGTGTACCCGGCTGTCTCCTTACAAGATGAAGGCCCGGCGGCGGCACTTCTGCTGCTGGGCCAAACCGCTGGGGCGGCACGATGAAGTCTATAGAGATCTCGTGCCGCCCCAACCATAGCGGAAGACGTACACTATGGGGTTTTAGTTTGTGCGAGTCGGATATAAGTCACCCTCTCCCCTGGGAGGGTGGGTATCCATAAGGGATTTCCTCACGTAAAATTTCGAATCATGACATGCTAGGAAGCGTGCCGGACCATCTTGCGTTTCCTCGGCTTGCGTCAAACTATACTATACGCATATGGTATAGAAGCCTGCGTATATATAATATTGATATTTTGCAGTTCGTCACACGTTTGATTGAATAATACACTTTTTAAAAATGTATATAATTTTTGCTCCGAGTGCCATTAGATATGAAAACCACGCTAATGATAACAATTTCAATAACAATTCCTGAAATTTAAATAATGTTATTCACACTATATTGAATATGAAAATTCAAAAGAACATTTAATTAATTGCTTTAAGCTTTTATTTCTGTCGGCAGTCCTTGACTGCCTCGGTTTTTTTTTTTCGTTTCTCTCGCTTTAAGTTGCATTCTACGAAACCTAGTCCGAGTTAATTAAGTTTTGATATGGTTATGTTTATTTATCACAATAAATCGTAGACCACACACTGCGGATTCTTGCCGTGCGCATTTATATTCACAGTGTTTATATTCCACGTGCAGAATTTAATTTTAATATACATAGCAAATTAAATTCCTTTCGGTTTTTATCTGTTATTAGCTGATCCGGCCACGCGTTGCTGTGGCTCAGTTAATTAATGTCGAATTAAAATTAAAATGTGGCGCCATCTATGACATATATAACAGTTGGTCCTACAGTTTTCTGTTAACAAACTAATTTAAAGGGCTGTCTGTTCGGTACTGATGAAACTTACAATTAATAAAACCGTATATTTAAAAAATATTAGGGCAATTGATAGAAATATAAATCATTTAATCTCTCAAGTTGAACCTAATTATATATAAACGCCAACTTTCTCGAAGATCGTTTGAGTAGTTTCGGAGTTCATCGGGGACAAACTTTATGACACTGAATTTTTATATATTAAGATATGCAGTTGTGCTCTATAAATAAACGACGGAAGTAAAATCTTAATTTACTGCGACCTGTAAGAGGTTAAAAGTGTATCATGAGTACTGTTGGATGTGAAAGTATTATTCATAATCAGATATTACGATATAGAAAGTATATATAGGTATATTTTTTCGAATATTCTACTATGACAAAAAAAAAACCATTTCGAACTTTACTACAGCAAAAGGCCGCGACGCATTTTTTTTTAATATTACTTAGTAATCAGGTGAGTTACATATGTAGAAATTCATAATGCTTAAAATATCAGTGTATGTACACACCGTATGGTTCCACGTGTTACAGAGTCGGAAGAAAAAAACGCGCGATTTTAATTCGTAGTGTGGCCTACACCTTTTTCGCAATGGAAACGCGGGCATTGCCTCTTACCGCAAACCATAATATACCTCATACTTGTTTGTTCAATGTGAACTCGTATAACCTTATTTATATGCACGTAGGATATTATTGTAACCAGTGCAACCAATTTGTAGAATGGTAATATATTTTTGTTTTGTTCTCCGAAATAAGTATTTTTTCAACTCTGGTAATGTGTTAAAATAAAAAGAATAATATTTATGTTGGCCCGAATAAAACGAGTCCCCACACTTGGAGGCGTTTGTCTGTCATTATCCATACTAATATTATAAAGCTGAAGAGTTTGTTTGTTTGTTTGGTTGAACGCGTTCATCTAAGGAACTACTGGTCCGATTTGAAAAATTATTTCGGTGTTAGATAGCTCGTTTATCGAGGAAGGCTATATACTATATCATCATAACGCTAAAACCAGTAGGAGCGGAGCATCAATGAAGAATGTTTCATTTCTTTGAAAGGCCGGCAACGCACTTGTGACTGCCCCGATGTTGTCAGTGTCTATGGACGGCGGTGATCACTTATCATCAGGTGATCCCTCTGTTCGTTTGTCTCCTATAATATAAAAAATATGCTTTTTTTCTTTTGTGAGCTTCCGCTGTGGGTTAGTTAGCCCAAGTTATTATTCCAGCCGAACGAAGTCGCGGTCAGTAGCTAGTTCTTAATAAAGTGGAATGGGATATCATACTGTATACTTCTGCCATTGTCGTTTCGATTCATATCGATATTACTTTGGTGTAATTTGCAATCGCTCTTTAACATTGAGTTGAGAGTACAAATACTTGTTTTTTTTTATTTGATTTGTTTAACGTAAAAATATATTGAAAAAGTGAGTATTAGTACTTGTATATGCAATAATAAAAATAAAAGGTATGTTACTTTTTTTTTCTCGAAATGACTACGCTATTGACCCAGCAAGGTCTTAACAGCTTCACTGAACTACATCTCAAAAGGTATGTTACGTTGTACAGATAGTTATAATTATCGTATCCGGAATAACTAAGATGAAACGTCGCAAAAAATATTTAGAAAAAAAAAGATATAAATGACCATTGTAAATAACAGCTTTATCTATTTTTATATCAAAACCATTATATTCAATTTATCTCACACCGATATCTATACTTTATAATCTGTGCGTTAGATGAATCTCAGATCGTGACTTTTACGACACTTGCAACACTAAAGTATTGCATTTCTTTCGTTGAAATTTATTATCAAAAAAAATTACGTGTGGCACTCGGGGACTGCCGCGGTAAAGCTATTGCATAGCATTTTTTATTAACGTATGCAATTATAACTATTTATTTATGCAGTATTCTTTTTTCTTTGTTTATTTTCTTTGATATTAATTCAAGTTACACTTTTTGAGCGTGGTGACCGATAACAAATTTTTTTTTTCTTTTATTAAATAAATGAGAAGTTAATATTGTTCAAAATATTTTTATTATCTTACAATACATGTAGGTTATTCAGGAAAACTCTTTGTACACAAATTATACGAGTACAGATATTCACTGTTGTACATAGATGATAAATAGTATTTATTTATCATTTTATTAAATACCTATACACCAGTATACTTTCTCACAAACAGCTGATTATGTATTCGTCCGATTTCGGAGCAGCTCGTCTCGATCCGTGCGAGCTTTGTACAGTCGTACCATATATACGTTAAGCGAACGCTCGGCCGAGCTACATGGTAGGCAGAGTGGAGGGTGTTAGGTTTTTTCGTTACGGAATTTTTGGATTCGGTCTCCACGCTCAAGGCCCGCGATAGAAGCTATGCAATAGCTTAAAATACAAAACTTTATAAATGTATAAATGTCAAGTAGAATATAAAATAATGGAAAAAGTATGTATACGAAGATATTAATTATGTTATTCAGTTTGGCAACGTCGCATTTTCGACACTGCATCAATCTGTTTATTCCTTAGAGATTTTGATGTATGAAGGATTGGGTTCACGTGCGACGTTGTCAAACTATAATAACATTGGTTTATAGGTAAAGGTTAATTCTGTTTGAAGTATTAAGAGGGTTATGACACCCTATTAGGCCTCCCACGGCAACGGCTCAAGCCTAGGTTCGATCCCTCGGTAGGGAGCCCTTGAGTGCGTTGCTTGCGCGATACGGTGACACACAAATATACATCACCGCTACAACACTACACGATCACCCCCACACACGTGCTCGCCTACACGCTTACACATGAAAGTGGAAGGGTTTACTTTTTCTCTTTTATCGAACTGAAAAACTCCATTTTCCGATAATAAATATACGGAGGAGTTGTTGAGTCGTGTATGCTTGGTACACATATACGTTTCAACAACTCATACATATATGAATAGTTAGCTAGGTTAGCTAAGATAAGTCGCGATTTTGCATGCAACAGGCAACAGCCAAGCCGAGGTGTGCCGTGTACCCTTGAGCTGGTTGCCAAAATAAAATCGGCTGAGTGCCTTAAGCGCTCGCCTTAGTAGTCTGGTGAAGCTGTAAAGGCCAAAAAATAAAGGCCAATAGCGTAGTCAGTTCGAGAAAAAAAAAACCATGACGCGTGTTCAATCAAACAGACAGACAGACATTTCTAAAAATAATTGAAATATTTTTATTACTTACTCTAAGTTACCTACAATAATTCTTTTCATAAAAAGTACAGAGTCGTTAGAATTACATTTTTATTATTTGTATAGACTAGCTTCTGCCCGCGACTTCCTTCGCGTAGTAATAGTTACTATGGGCGTTAGCTAACACGCAGCAGGAGCTCTCAAAAGGAAAAAATCATCCCGATTTTGAAATATTTTTCACCTGTGCTCCGTTCCTATTAGCCTTAGCGTGATGATATATAGCCTATAACCATTCTCAATGTATGAGCTATATAACACTGAATTATTCAAATTGGTCCAGTTCCTGAGATTACCCCCTACAACGTCACAAACTCACAAACATTACGTCTTTATAATATTAGTATAGATATTAAACAGTTTATACTAGATTAGATCTACAATGCAACTACTAGGTAGGTATATTGTATAATCACGAACTTCATACGCGCCTTATCTATTGCAGAGCCCTCGAATGTAAAAACATTGATTATCTGGAATATTAATATATGTATAATGATCCTTTATTTTTTTTAAGTGACAACTGCTTTAGGCGCGTTGAGACGTATTTTTTTGGCAATAGATAAACTTATGGTTTCGTGTGAGCTACATGGTACTAAGCATGACCGACCGTATCGCGCTTGCGTGGCTTGCGTATATTATTTTATATGCGTATATTATAATAATTTTGTATTGAAATTCTGCATCACATCTTATGTTTGATAAATCTATAAACTGTGTAAGGATGTATATAACTATTCTTCAAAATACCAATAAATGTGAAACTAGACTAATATTATTAATTACAATTTACAAATTATGAAATTTCTATAAATCATCTAAAAATTCAGAAGTTGTTCCATTGTTTGAGTTTTCACTTCTATCAGCAATTCTTATGGCTGCTTCACATTTTTTCTGTAAAATCAGAATGACGGCTTTTTTACCTGATAAGTATAATATAATATCATTGATTACCAATAAGATATTTATAATTCATCGTTAGCTGTGACTGTCAAGTTGGCTTCAAACTGCCTGCCCGGTCAATTACTGGATGTGCCCAGACCTCTAACTCGACTAAGAAGAATATATTTGTAGGAAGTTATTATTGTGATCTAATCCAGTCGCTCTATATCCCTGTCGTACTCGGAAAATTATTGAAATTTCCAATTTAACATATCGATATATACAAAATAAGTATTCATATATGGTGCATTCGGATTAATTCGAAAGATATATTCAATAAGATATATTAGCTTCTGCCCCCGACTTCGTCCCCGCGGAATAGTTACTTTGAGTTAATGCAGCGGAATAACTCAAATCCAAAAAACTTTGGTAGGCAGATAGTCTAGAGCCTGAGAAAGGACATAGGCTAGTTTTTAATGCGAAACAATGCTGTAAAGGTTGAAGGGAGGATGAAAATTTCTATGGAAGTATCGTCATTTTTAGAGCTAAAAGCTTGGAAATTATTTTTTAGCCTGTTGATTCGATGTAAGTAAATATGACATTCGAAGTTTGTAAAAGTTCTACCCTCAAGAGTTTCAAATAATGTTAATATTAATGTTGTTTTCTGTTACTTTGTTATATCCATAATATTTTAAAATATAATTTTAGAGTATCAATTAGTTTTAATGTTTTATTTATCTTTCTGTTTTAATTTCCTTGTTTTTGTATTTTTATGTTAAATCTTCAAATATGTAAAATAATTTGATACCTATTTTTTTAATATTTAATTTATTGTTGGAGCATGCCGTGGTTGTCTCTAAATATGACTACATTTATAATGTATCACAATAGTCCTACTTTTTATATATTGACTAATGTATTGTCATGTTGACAACCCTAAAATAAATAAATAATACATGGAAATATGTATGGTTCCACTAAGATTTGAAAAATTCATGCGACTGATATCGCAGGGTGCAACTAGTTTAGGTATTTTAGATTTCAATTAAAGGTTAAGTGATTCCAAATAGATATCAAAAAAAAAAAAAACGAAAGTTAAGGAAACACCCATCGTCTATAAGAAGTTTACAAAGTCGTAATAGACTTGAGGAAGTTAACAGGTTTGTTATATTTTTTTACTCTTATTTTTACGTATATCTCATCTATTTGTTATATGTGGAGTTTTTAGACGTTCTTGTCAATTGTTCGACAGTGTCTTTTGTGAGGTAAACTTTAACCAATGGAAGGTATTAAAATTAATTATCAGCTTAGTAAAACGTACCATCAATCATCTTGGTATTTGTAGATCTGCATTTGTTTTTAGATTAGCGTTTGGTCATACTTTCTGATGGTGACCGTCGACATGGCTCAAGAAAGTAATATGTTAAGGGTAGATTAAATCTGGCTCTCAAGTGCCAAAACAGATTCTTACATGCTTAGAAACAAATTTTTAAATTGAGGATGCTAGATAGCCAGCTGACCATTAGAAAAACTCATACCATAGTACTATAGTTTAATTATGATGGTTTCCTCCACCGAAAGAGCCGGTTCATTGGAAGGTTTCGAACTTACGTCAATCAAAGCGATATCCAGACATTTTAACAATGAGCTAATTTATTAAATGAAGGGCTTTAGTAACATTAACGGTGTTGTTGTCGTGAAAAACGCTCAGCTGATTAATTGCTTTGGAGTCGCTATTCTTTCTGATTTATAATCTTCTTCTATTTTAAAAATTGACAGTAGTCTGCCGTTATGTGAGGATCAAACAAAAATTATTGGACAGATTTCGATTTTTTTTCTTTTACTGCTTACTAGGTCTTATCCAAAAACAATATCACAGTATCATTTAATACACAGTCTTAATATAACTTAGCTTTCCGTCATGTGTATTTTTTCGACGTTAAACAGTGGTAAAAGCGATGTGTTGTGTATGCGGAGGACAACGCAAACGAAGTCGCTGATATCATCTAGTAATAAATAATTAAGCTATAGTAAAACGGATAATGTAAAAATGTTTTCTGTTTTATACAATACATACTTAGAATAATGCGTCGTCTCTTTGTCATAAGTTTTGATTATGTGTAAGTGTTTCTTTTTAATAATATTTTTTGTACGCCTTACGACAATAAATATTTCTTTTCTTTCTTTCTTTCTAAGAATAGAAGAATGCATACAACTTTTTATAAAGATTTTATATACAGATACAAATTAAAAATCTGTTACTAAGCACTTATACCAAGTCACTAGATTTCAATATACTATACTAAATATGAAAAATAATGAAGTTTATATAGGTATTGTGACATAGCTCGCTTTGACTTGACTTTATTTATAATGCCCGGGTAGAATAAACAGTGACCTGAGTAATGAACTTGACCTATAGTATAGTAATTAGCAGTTATAAATTGTGCGTCATTAGAGTTAAATGCGCGTAAAAATCAAAATATTCACTGTTCTGTATAAAGTAGTTCTAACTTCATAATGTCAAACTCGTTCGGAGAAAAAATCGAATTTGTGACATAGTTCCAGCTTCATCAAAGATATTTACAACTGTCTCTCCTATACTCTATTTCCATTAACCATCTTTTTATAACACAGATTTACCTATATTCATGACACTTTTGTAACTGAACTGGAAATAGTCCACACCTGACGAAATTCAAGATGGCGTCGTTTCGATCTCATTGGACGCTTCCGCTATTGTGATTGGACGTTGAGAACACGTAGTTCAACATAGTAACTTTAATTATTATGATGACATATTATACAATAGAAAAATATAACAATTTTAATTAGGTATATAAAAATAGAAAATATAATTTTATTAAAACAATATTATTCCAATGAATTAATTTGACAAGGTTTACGCTTCCGGTGAATGATGTATAAAGATGGCGTCTCTCATATACTACGATTGGACGTAAGACATTGGAGTATCTTTAAATTATCTTGTTAATGTTTAAACAATTATTAATGTGTAATAAATCAAATTAAATAACATTAGGATTTATCAGATTATATTTGTAATAAATAATCGTTATCTTGCGTTAGACTACCATTGCTCACTTGATCATAACAACTTCCTCTTGTTTATTATCATTTTTATGTTTGTATATTACATATAATACGATTAATCCATTATTGAACCTTTATAAACGGAATAACATATTCAATTAGTTGGCATTTGAATCAAAGTATGTTGTCGAATAATCTAAAAATAGCCAGAAATATCTTTTATAAACGGTATGTATGCTAATGATTTTTTTTATATCTAATAAGAAGCATTTATTATTAGGGTTGCGTATTCAAAATGGTAGCTCTATTGCGACGCGACTATTCATACCGTCGTATATCTAACGGGCTGCAACTTTTAAACCGTAGCTGATCGTATACTGAATTTTTCACACAGATTATGTGCTATTATGACGGATAACTTCAAGTGTCTGTTTTTTGTCTATACTAATCACCGAATTGGCTGTACCGAATTTGATAAAACTTTCACGGACAGATAGAGATTTTATCAGACCACTTTTCTGTAGAGGTTAATCAATATAAACATAATTGGACAAAATTAAAATAAAATCGGTAAAAAGGTTATAAGAGTTAACTAATTGAAATTATAACAATTAATTAACATGAGAACGAAGTTGAGGTCACCAGTTAATAGATAATACAACCAGGACAAAACTTATTTGCATATATCAATAACACAAGAAATATAATGTATTTTTTTTTTATCATAGGAGGCAAAGGAACATGCGAGTCACCGGATGTTAAGTGATCACCGCTTTCCATAGTCCATGTCGCAAGTGCGTTGTCAGCCTGTGTTTGGAGGGGGGATGGGGAAGGGAGAAGAAAGATGGACAGAGAGGAAAGGGAGATGCAGGCCTCCGGTGCTCTCACTGACCGAACAAAATGCAACAATGCCAGCACTGTTACTATACGCCTGTGTTCTGTAAGAGTGTGGTACTACCCCGGACGATCCGACCCTTTCATGCTGGAACCAGTAATAGCTTCAGTGTAGCTCTACCACTACTATGTATGGCTGAACGGAACCGTCAGGCTGCGCGTTCAACTCACGCTTGCCCGTTTTTTAATACAGCTTTAGCCACGAAATAGGCACGTGTATCTTTTATTCTATTTTTGGCCGAAATTTAAATAATAACACAATTTTAAACTAAATTTCGTATTATTTATTTTCCCGAGCGTTTATTTTTCATTGGATATTTATACAAATTACATATTATACATAGTGATTTATCATGAGTCTGTTCACAGAAATGATTAAATTACTAGTTTTTGCTACCTTAAAGAATCGACTTTGTTGATATTTTAGGTTAGTTAGTTTTTGAGTATAATTTCATCGAACTTTAGGGATCAATATCTTATATAGTAATAGCTTCTGCCCGTGACTTCGTTCGCGTGATATAGTTACTTTGGGCTAACTCTTACTAAACTCAGCCTGCAATGTGTTGAAACTATACTGCCAAATTGTATCCCACGATTTTTTTATCATTAGGTCTTTTGGATTGCCCCTATGTGGTAGCAAATTTAAAGACGTATTCACGTTAAAAGTTAAATCTGTTATTAGTAATAGAATGTGCGAAAGATTACTAACCAAAACATCAAAAATAATTGCAAACGCGTCTTTGGTTAAATTTTCAACCTGACGGCGGTTACACATTAATTTTCAATATACTTTAATTAATTTTTTTTTGTACAGTAACAACTTATAGGGTTTAATGGTCGGAAAAATTTGACTGATTCATTATATTTGCTGTTAGTTAGTAGTGTTGTGAACATATTTCAAGAAAGAATCGTATACCTTTTTATAAGGCCGGTAACACACTTGCGACACCTCCGGTGTTGACCAATCTGTTCGTTTGCTCCCTATGATATAAAAATATGTATTTACCGCTTACCCCCGACGTGTATATTTGTGAAGGTTGTAATTTTTTATTGAATAACTAGTTGACTAGCGCAACTTCGTCTACGTGAAATCGATTACATACTGGTTCCGATGGTGTTTCAAAATTCGAAAAATTAAAAAAACTAGAACCTGATTACAGCCATTCCTATCGTTTCCAATAGTGAAACCAAACAATTCAGTGACTCACTCAAACACATACCTAGTTGGTCGTTTGCTTGATTGGTTTAGTGAATGACTTTCGCATGTATGGAAGAAACTACTCTGAGGCGGACGTAGCGCCATCTGTCATTCAGCAACATCAATAATTTTGTTCTGTTTAAAATACGAACGACCGTTAAATTGTTTGGTTATAATTCATGCAAAAATATACTACTATAAACTACCAAATATACATTCAAAATTTCATATAAATTGGTCCAGCCGTTTCGGAAGAGTTCGAACATGAACACAGTACACGAGATTTCTATATATTAGATTTAGCTAACATACAATTTACTAGAAAAAAAATGTACTTAAGCTCTTTTTTCACAATGAAGTAGACTTTGAACAATAATTTCTCGTTAAATATACTAGTAATGAACGCTTGACACGTAACCTTGAATTTTAACTGTGTTAGTAAAACCACACTATGCTTTATACGTACGATCTTATTATCTGTTTACGATATACAATTATATAAGACCAGTTTTAAATTTAGACAATCTTCACGCCGCACACATAAAAACATTAAAATACCAAAACGTGTTTAATCAATTTGAATATTATAATCTATATAAATTCTTTTACATTTTTGGTTGAAAATATCACACGGATTTTAGAATATCCTAAAATATAAATTTATAAACAAGTTATTATTAAGTGGAACATGTTATTTCCATTTCGATTCTAAATATAATATTTTTATGTTTTGTTCGTATAAATGCTTTAATCTCTTGAATTAGTGGTTTGATTTATATATTTTTACCTTTTATTGTCTATATTGAAGAAGATTATAGACTAATATTATGTTGTTACTTTTAGAAGCGGACCAAAACTATGTAAATAAAAACAGTACGTGCATCAGGGCATACACGCAGAGAAAGTGAAACTTCTCTGGCTTAGATGTATATATTTATATATACCACGTGAAAGGTTAAACACTCGCAGTATACTACTATATGACACCTCATGGTCACATTTAAAATATAACATAATAATATTAAAACAAATACTAATAAACAACCAAGAAAACCTAAGTTAAAGTTTGTTCTAAGAGTTTCAAAAGTATAGCTACAACCGTGTAAATAAAGTAATAAACCTAAGTGCGATGATCGGTGGCAAAAGCTACAATGAGCCACTCGGACTTAATAACTTTCGATAGTAAAATTGATAATAACCCTTTTGTTTTGTTCCTGACGTTCCCACGTTCCCTTTCAAATGAAAGTGAAATGAGCCGACGGTCATTGACACTGTACTTTAACATAGACGAGTAAAGGATTGTGTATAATTTGTTGTAGTCCGGTGAAGATGTTAAGACCTTGCTGGGTCAATAGCGTAGACATTTCGAAAAAAAGTGTATAATTTGTATTTTCCTAGATAATGAGGTCAAATATTAATAAAATATAGGTGTTATTAATTGATTTAGAACGAGAATCGAGTGCAGAATGCCCTACAGAAATATTGATACTGTCTAAACAGTCACCTGGTATATGAGAATGCTCATCACTATATTATAAAATAAAGACCTGCCACGTCTGTATCTCTTTTCGCGATAAACTGAAAAACTACTCAACGGATTTTCATACAATTTGAACAGTACATAAAGTGATTCTTTGGGAAGGTTTAGGTATATAATTTATTAAGTTTTTTTTGTTTATAGGCCGGGCCAACCTCTGCAGTGCCCGATAGTAAATTATATACTGTACAAAGTTTTACTACTAGAGCCAGGCAAGCACTTATACATAGCTACTCGCGCACACAAATACATACCTACCTTATGTATAATGCTTAAGGCATAATATGGCTTGACGAACTATTTTCCTATTTTATAGTACAGTACAAGTTTTACTTTATAAGTTTTACTTAATAAATTGCCAATGTGTAAGCGAATCACATGAGAACGGACCTATTTGTGTTTTTTGTTCCATTTGCAATTGTGAGTGCAAGGTTTGTATGAGAGAAAACGTTAGAAAAATCGAATAAAAATGTGAAAAATTTGGGTTAAAAATTTCCATACAAAAAAAAAAACGAGGCTGTCATAGGGACTGCCAAAAGAAGGAAAATCTTAAAACAATTAAATAACTGTGTTCTGATTTGAATTTTTAAATTGATTATAGTGTAATTTGTTTAAATTTCATAATCTATAGGTATACTGAAATTATTAATTTTACGTTGGTTTTCATATCTATTAACACTCGGATCAATAATTGTACACATCCTTATATAGCTTATTAAGTAATTAAACATATGAGACAGTCTAAATTTTTTTTTCTCGAACTGACTACGCTATTTACCTAGCAAGGTTTTAACAGCTTCACCGGACTACTAAGGCGAGCGCTTAAGACACACAGCCAATGACAGTCTCAAAAAAACATCGTACACAGGCTGGTACTACGCGTCGCTAATCTGACGCAAACCGTGCAAGTGCAATCGGTCACGCTTACTAGCATGTCATGACGCGAAATCATAAGTTAATTAAATAAAAATAATTATTATCTCCTGTCAGAAAAATTCAGCTCATCGCGCCTACAAAAGACAATAGGGAGATCTTCCAATGTAATAATGGAATTGACAGATTGACGTTTCAATTGGCATTTATTTTCCTACATGATCGTACTGTATTATTATTTATATTTGGTACCATTCTCTTTGTTAATACGTCCGTGTAAAGCCGATAGGGCAGATAATACCACATGGTATTATATTTATTATTGCTATATATATTCTTATTATCCATTTTGGACGGTACACTAAGAGTTAGATTTAATATTGAGACCATGTATTATATAGAGTAAGTAGTACCTGGACGACTGCGCCTAGTTCAATTCTTTAAAAAACATTTTTTAAATTATAAAAAACTGTTAGGTTTCCTTCACAAAATTAACATTTTTGACCAAAAAAATATTAAGATATCTCTTTCGCTGTCATTCGGATTGGCACTAGGGTTAGATGGCTTTTCGAAACAGCAGATTTCCATCTGAGCTATTTTTGTTTTGACAGCGTCGGCGAAATTTACCTTTATGTTCTATCTCAATTTTTTCATTGTCTGAAAACTCAGATAAAGAAAGTTTTCTATGAATGGAATCTAGCTAGATCGATTTATAGTCCCCGAAACCACCTACATACTAAGTTTCACGGAAATCGCTAACGCCGTTTCCGAGATCCTGAATATATAAAAATATACAAGAATTGCTCGTTTAAAGGTATTAGATACATAGATACAGACAGGAAGCATATAAATAAGGAGACTAAAGTCCAAATATGTTTTATGTTTACATTTCATATAATCGCAATGGAATGGTCGTTCGACAACGTACAAGCGATAAGAGAAATAGTTAGCCTTGAGATATGTTTAATACAGTCTGACTCTTAAATGCATAAGTGGAATGCATTGAAATGATTATACGCGTATACAAAAACATATTATTACGAAAGACAACATAGTAAACAGTATGAAAAAAGTAGAGGCAGTCATAAGAACTATAGATAGAAGTGAAAACTCAAAACAATGAAATAAATGTATTTATTTCCTTTTGAATTTTCATATGAATTATGGAGTGAATATTTAAATTTCAGTTTTTTTTATTATTACACAATATACAGGCTCCTGTACTACGCGTCGCTAATCTGACGCAAACCGCGCAAGCGCACTACGTATGGTTACGTAGCATGTCATGACGCGACATTATAAATGTATCTCCTGTCAAAAATACTGTTTAACACGCCTAAAAGAATTTTCATTACAATAAGGAATATTTGTGAGGATTAATACGCGATTGTTCTAAAAGTAGATTTTCTATAGAAAGAGAGGCGTAGGATGTCTGTCATATTGCACTGAATACAGTTTATTTATATAAGCAAATATTTGTCCAGTAATCGAACTTTGAACATAAAGAAAAAAAAACCGATTTCTTATAACACCAATGCTCATCAATAGCTACAAAATAAAAAAAGAATGAAAAAAATCGGCTGAGAAACAGTGGAGGGAGATGATTTTAACCGTTTCCCCACTGCCTATTTATATATAGAACTAGTCTAGAACTAGATTTTCTTATATAATAGGAGGCAAACGAACAGGTGGGGATGTTAAGTGATCACCACTGTTCAGCAACACCACCAGAGTAGTCGTAAGTGCGTTGCCATCTTGTATTGGTGAGCAAAAGCGGGGGAAAGGAAAGGGGAAGGAGGGAAAGGAGGAATTGGAGGCGGGTCTGCGGTGCTCTCACTGACCGAAAAAACGCAACATTGCAAACATTATACTTCACGTAGGTGTTTCTGTGGGTCGGGTGGTACTACCCCGAGCGAGCTGACCCATTCATGCTAAAACCAACTATAGCTTCAGCGTGTTTGTACCACCTAAACAATGATGTGTTTACATTCGTTAATTGATTTTTATTATTTAATAGCTGATACTCGCGTCCCTTAGTATCTTAATTGTTTTCTTGTATCTCAAAGACAGCGTTTTCGACGAAAGCTCCCAGGCGGCTTGACTTCTTCAGACACTTCCAATAATTATTGTTAGATTTTAATCGATTTATACAAAATCATGATAACTTATACACCTAAACATCCCTCTAGGGTATCACTCTATTTATTAATCAAAACGTATGAAAATTCGTTTAGTAGTTTTTGAGTTTATCGCGAACAGACAGACGGATAGACACGGCAGAGGACTATTATAATATGTAATGATATAGAAATAACTTGTGGTTGCATTCTTTCGAAACACTTACGCACAGCGTTTATGTTAATTTAAATTGCTTTTCTGAATTGATTAATATTGCTGGGCCAAAGGTCCTTGACCTCATTAGAGTAATGGAGTCTGTGGCGAGGCTGAAGATATACCGCTCTTAACATGTGCCAGCGGGCCTACAATAGTGGCACGCTGTGTTGGCTGTTTTGAAATATTACAATAGTGATGTGATATCTCGATCTACTTTAGATAAAAATTTAATAAAAAGCAGCTTGTTTTTCTGTAAGCATAGACGCGAGTTTGCTCGAGATGGTAGTTGTGCTCGTCAACGGTCTTGTATATATAATCATATATAGTTTGTTGTGTAAATAAGTACATGAAGATTCTGCCAATCGGTACTGTTTTTTGCTAGTAAAAACGTGATAAAAATTGTTTTCAGGACCACATAGTTGTAGTTCAATAGATATATGGCATATAGTGATAGATACCTATATATTAATGCGTGAAGCAAATTTTTTGTATCCCTTTTTAACCTATTTCCCGTCAACGGGTGAACTTGAAACTTAGCATAGTTAAAGTTTATATGGCGCAGAAGTGCAGAAAGCTGTTTATTTTGTATAAAATGCATTAGAAGTACATTAAATTAATTAAAATATGCACTACTCACACTACTACTTGAATTTTACACAACATATACACACAAGTAAATATAAAACACATTTTGACAGCCGTCAATAATTACGAAGTTCAAAAGAGGTTATGAAGGAGGCGGCTATGCCCGACTGTATGTATTCTTTAACTCTTACGTTCCAGTTACCATTTTGCATCCTACATTCAACAATGATATTATAAAATATAACTATTATTGTAATGTTTATTATTTTTTATGGTGAACTCACTTCAAATGATGAATTAATAAAAAAATGAGCCAAATAATACTTTGTATAATCAAAATAAGTATTTTGTTCATAAAAGTAATCCATGACCTAGACCTTCGCGGTTACAATGTTGCAGTTCAACCTCATGTTTCAACAAAAAAGAATATATTTTCAAAAGCTAATGGTAGTATTAAAAACCTCTTTGTCTTGGATTCACCATTTGATTGTATTGTGTATTCATTACTTTTCCAAACGATGATACTGGGCATATCACTATTTCTCACAATGAACAGACAATATTTATTTATTTATTCATACAGAAATCAACAGTTAATTAATTCGTTCAAATTTATACATATTTAGTAATTACAATATTGGTTTAACCAAGGGATTTCCATATAATAGTGATTTTTTGAATATCAGTCGCGTGTGTTTATTGAGGATTGAATGTGATTCGTAAGTTTACTTTTAAAAGCTGCGCTACTGTCAGAGAATACATCTAGATTAGATGCATGAAGATTGTATGAATGTGTACATCTATTCAACACTGAATTACGGGCATAATTAGACTTAGTTAAGCGTTGGTGAAAGATTCGAGGATTACGAGTCCAATTCGTAATAGTTTTCAAACCAATTCTCTCTAATAAAAATGGACAATCAATTTTGTTATTTAATAAATTATATAAAAACAGCATATCAACAACCGAACGTCTATGTTCCAGGCTGAACATACTTATTTCCCTCAAGATTTCATTCCTATCCCCCGACAAAACCATACCTCGACGTTTGAGTATATTTAAGAATTTATGTTGAATGTTCTCAATTCTTTGGATATGTACCTTGTAATAAGGAGCCCATATTTAATTCAATATCACCCAGTAATATCACCCCATGGTGTCGTGTAAAATTAATTGAAAATTGTTTCATGGGTTGCGATAAATTTCTTTATTTTCGTAAAATTATGTTTGGTTAAAATTTGAGCTTTACCACGTGGTTTTTGTTTCCAATTTATAATTAATTTTCATTTTCATTTACACAAAGATTTTTTTAATGATTATATAATAAAGATTATGGCAAATTCAAATAACTGAGTAGCCATGATGAAAACCTTTGATTATAGAAGTATATGTACCCTTTGACAAATTAACTCTAATAAAGTTCAAAGTTCGAAAAATCAATTAACTATGGTCGAATGTCGACCACTAGGCGTCCACTAGTTATTTTAAATTCGTAAATTAAATTAATTTTGTGTCCCAAACTTCGACAAATTTTACGACTAATTCTACGTCACTATTGACAATAAAAGACAGCAATATCCTCCATTAATCCATACGAAATTTCACGAGTAGACAAACGTCAAAACGGCCATCATAGCGTGCCGCTATTACATGACACCCAATCTTGGATTGAGATGTAACCTTGCATGCCAATTCGCAAATGGAATCTATATAATTAAGTACTCCATTTAATTGATTACATATTTACAAATACATATATAGAAATCAGGTTAGGTGATTGTATCGTTGTGCACCTGAGCTCTCTCGAGAATTATACTATTACGTACACGTTATGCCATATTTGCTTCTGTTATCTTGTGTTTGCGGAAATTATTCCGCTCGCATTGTGTTCTCTGTTTTTATTAATTTATTCTAATCGTATATCCTGTGTAAACAATTGTACTGTATTGTATGGATTATATTTATGCAATAACTAACGTAGTTATTTTGCAATTGTTACAAACTACAATTCTATAATCTATACTAATAAAGAGGTAAAGTTTGTGACGTTGTGAAGTTGTAGGGGGTAATCTCAGGAACTACTGGTTCGATTTCAAAAATTATTTCAATGTTATATAACTCATTTATCGAGGATGGTTATAGGCTATATGTCATCACGCTAAAACTAACAGGAGCGGAGCACCAATGAAAAATGTTTCAAAATCGTTTTTTTTTTCCTCTTGAGAGTTTCCACTGTGTAGACCAAATTAAGTATTCTATTAGAACGAAGTCACGATCAGGGCCTAGTACTATATATAGTTTTACAAACACAAATAGTTACGTTCGTTTTTTATGAATGCAGAGAGGGCCCTAACCCTCAGAAATTACTATGGTTTTCACTAATATATAAAATGATTCTTGGGCAAGGTTTAGGAATAGTTTGTTTTATTATCAGGGCGGGCAACGTCTGCTGAACCTGCTAGCTTAAAATAAAACAGCTAATTAGTTACTTATTTGCCCGTAAAATTCCCGTTCACATATTACTTGTAGTCCGGTGAAGCTGTTAAGACCTTGCTAGATTAATAGCGTAGTCATTTCTAAGAGAAAAAACCGTTCAAATAGGTCCAGCCGTTTCGGAGATTACCCGAAACAAATAAAAAAACAGACATATCGACAGAATAAAAAAAAGTTTATATTTGTAGCACTGCAGATATATGTATTCATCAAAAAGTATTTATTCACAAACCAAAAATTGGGAACAAAACTAACGTAAAATAAACTTTTTGTGGAGTTTTTGGCGGGATTTCAGTCTGTCATGTAGAGGATTTTATATTTTATTCATAATCTTGTGTTATTTGACTCTATATTGTGTTAAATTCATGGCGTTTAATGTAATATGGTTTGTTTATTGTGCATAAGTGAAATGAATAAAAAATAATACCACGAAACATATATTCTGGGGGTCTTGAAAATTAGGAAGATAAAAATTTACGAAATATTATATAGAAGATTTGGCACTTATTATTTTATTCACAACTTCAGAATTAGCAGTATGGATTGATTCCGTCGCCTGTATTGATGGACGAATATTATTACTACTAACCTTTTACAATAGCAGCACAAAATAGACTTTTAAAATGTTTACGATAGCAACGTTCTACGTATAATCAAAAATTGGAATTAAAAATAACGTAGAATAAACTTTTGAACAGGAACACAAAAATAAACCCTGTTAATATTTCCAATAGAATGTTATCATGTTACCATGGTAACGCATATAATACTGACATTGATACGCAGCGGATGTTCTAAAATAGCCCGATTTTGAGAGATTCTTCATTAGTGCTCCGCCCCTATTGATTTAACGTGATGATATGTAGCCTATAGCCATCCTCGATAAATGAGCTATCTAACACAAAAAGAAACTTTCAAGTCGGACCGGTAGTTCTTGAGATTAGCGCGTTCAACCAAACAAACAAACAAACAAACTCTTCAGCTTTATAATATTAGTATAGGTTAGTATATATTAGTATAGATAACAAATAATAATAACTAGCCTCTGCCCGCTACTTCGTTTGCGTGGAATAGTCTGGGCTAATGCTAACACGCAGCGGAAGAGGAAAAAAAACCCTGATTTTGAAACATTTTCTTAATTAGTGCTCTGCTCCTATTGATCTAAGCGTGACGATATAATATAACTATAACTATAACTATCCTCAATAAATGAGCTATATACAACAATAAAAGGGTTTTTCAAATCGGACCTGTAGTTATTGAGATTACCTCCTACAACGTCACAAACTCACAAACTTTACCTCTTTATAATATTAGTATAGATTATTCGAACTGCCTGTCTCGTAGTAGGTATGTGGTGTTTATTTCAGCTACTGATCCTCATGGCAAAATATCATAAGACGTTAAGCTTTGGAAGTAAGCGAAGTTATTTTGAGTACTTAATTTCACGTGGTTAGTAACTCGCTAGTTAGTTTAGCCCAGTGTTAATACTTGTATTAACGCAAGCCGGCCGTAATATCTGGCGGTTAGCCAACTCTGCTATCCTATTGTTGAAGCACTATTTTAAGCGATAAAGGAAAATTTAGAAGCTCGCGATTCATTGCAGTCGTAATTAGCCATTAAGAATTACGATTCGTGAAAGAAAATCGTAGGAATATAGTATCTCAGAATAACTTCTATAAACTAGATCTTATAAATTTTGAGAAATGTATGTATGTAATGTGTAGTAATGTATGTATGTATGTCTGTCTGTTTGTTTAGACACGTATAACTGTTAAGATATGGCGTTCACGATAAAATCTGTGAAGAAAATCATAAAGCATATCTTGGAGTAATATTTAGTTTTTGTTTTATTTAAATCGGTTCACTCTATAAATGTTTTTGTAATTTTATCGACGACGGTTTAAGTACGAGACAAAAGTAAATGAATTTAATATGTTAATGTGACTCTTTATTAATCGCTGTTTTTAGATACAGTTCCATGTGGACGAAGTCGAGGGCACAGTTAGTTCTGTATATATTTGTGTATAACTTGCATTGGTTTCTATTTTTTTACGCATATATATCGGATCTTTTTTCTTTGTGTAATAAATATTATGATTAATTAATAAATATATTAAGTAATATATGTTTCTGATAAAGTAGTATAAGAATTCTGATGGAATGGGTATTTACAAGGATATTACATAAATAACTCTTTGTCAATTAGTAATCCGATATGCGTTGTGTTTTAATGAGTCACGTTATGACTGTTCTAATATAGGAATTAATAAATAGTAACAGTATCGTACACTGATTGATATAATATTAACGTTCAGTTTCAAAGGAATTGACAAATTTACCTAATTTTATCAGGAATTTCTGGAGTCTCCTTGAAAACTCGTACCTTTATGCATGGCTTACGGACTTTTCAATTAAAGTTTGAAGCGCCCTTTTAGAATGTTGGAATTGTAATGTAATTATCTGCAGAAGAACAATTAGTTGCTATAAATAAGACAAAACTTAAAATTTGAGGGAGCTAAATTGTCTAAAGAATTATCAAAAGAACTAAGTGAAATTAAATCCTTAAATATATATAACATAAACCTAAAAATATTTTTGCAATATAAATATCATCAAGTAAAACAAAGTCCGCTAACTCGTATGTCTGTCTGTTCGTGATAAACTCCAAAACTACTGAACGGATTTTCATGTGGTTTTACTAGTGGATAAAGTGATTCATGAGGAAAGTTTTGGTATATAATATGTCAAGGATTTTTTTTTATAATCAAGGTGAGAGAACATCTGTCGGGCCATTTAGTTTTCCTATATAATTTTGTACGATTGGTATACGTGGGGTGTAAGGGGTGTTTGGGGTGTAAGGGCTGGGGGTGTAAGGGGTGTCGAGTAACATCTTAAGACTTGAGACACCCAAGCCAACCTCACCTGCACGTGGTGTACCCTGCTGATCAACGAACGAGGCAATGGCGATAGCGGGGTGGTAGGGTTATACAGCCCGACTGGGTCGCAACCACCATGTACTTGGCGAAAAAGCCCGCCATAGTGACTCGCTTCTGCGCGTCGCGTTTCGGGATCAGCCTGTGCATATCCAGTACCGGGTGACTTTCGTCATTATGGCCGGCATGACAGCGACGACCGGCGATGGATAATCTGTCTCTCGGTGGTCGCCGTATCATTAAAAAAGGCATAGTGAAGTCACTTTGTCGTGCTTCAATAAAAAAAAAAAAAAACATTTTATTCTCTCTCTAGCGTGATGTCTTTTATCTTATTTTCCGTTAATATTCTAGCAATAGAAATATGTTGTAAAGTTTTTATTCTTTTTGTAACACTGGGTGATTAGATAACGACGATTAATTATTAATGTTTTTGAGTATCATGAAGTGAACTATGTGTTATAGAAAAGTAAATTTCTTTAAACCGATCTTTACGCGGATTAATTTGTGTGTCTTTTTTGTTTGTGTGACGCTGTATTTGCATTTCAATGGTTCAGTAAATACATTTGTTATGTATGGATCTGTATAATGTATATTTTTGAAGTTATACTTCTTTTGGAGCGTTAGGGAAAAATAATGAGAGTAAATTTTTACGATGCACGCGCACACCTTCACGAAAAACCGACACAATGAAGTTAGCTATAATCAACATTTTGTTTCTTTATATTTGTTGTTTATATTTTTTTGTATTAAAACTTTCAATGTATTAAATACCTTTTCTCTATTGCTAGTGTCGTTTTTTATACAAACGTAGAATAAGGGGAAAGATAATATTTTTGAAAAGATTTTTATCTTGTTAACCTAAAGAAGTATAACTTCTAACGCATGTACATAAGTAATTACACACTTTTTTTATATTTATGAGCCAAAAGGAAATATACGAAGGACAAAGTCTCAGGTTACTAATACTTTACTACTTCTTACCTTTGCTTGAGTGCCCTCATTTACATTTCATTACTTGAGGCTAAAATTACCTGTCTCCCTACGTTTTATCAAGCAGAAGATTCGATTAGTTGGGCTAAAGCCCTATCGATTTTAATTGTTCACCGCATATTACCTTACAGTTTTTTTTACTTATCTTTCTATTTGCCGTCTAGATGACTACTATCAATAACCGTCCCTTTCTGTGTTGTAAATTCACATTACGAACAATACTGTTGGTGCTTATCAACAAATGATGTCATGTTACTGTGCATTAAAAACTTTATACTATTGTCAATGCTCAAACGATAATAAATATTTTTTTTTGATGTCATAAGTGGTAAATGAACAGATGCGTCACCTGGTGTTAAGTGATTACCACCGTCTATAGACACTTACAATATCAGGGGAGTCGCAAGTGCCAGCCTGTGTTTTGGGGAAGAGGAAGGGAAGGAGGAAGGTGAACAGCGGATAGGTGGGTCTCCGGCGCTCTCACTGACCAAACGAAAGGCAAAAACGCAAGCACTATTACTTCACGTCGGTTTTCTGTGACAGGGTGCTGTTACCCCGGGCGAGCCGATCCATTCATGCTGAAACCAGTAATAGCTTCAGCTTGGCTCTATCATCTATAGAAACATGTGCTCGAATATTCTTTATAATGAACTAGCTTCTACCCGCGACTTAGTCTACGTGGAATAATTATTTTGAGCTAACGCTAACATACAGCGGAAGATATCTGCTATAGGTATATACATATAAAAATACCAGTGCCATGATATTTTTTCACGATAAAATCCGAAACTATACTAAATCATTTGTGCAACTTGAAAGAAAGGATAATTTATATTTCGTTTAACAGCCTCAGTATATTTTAATCACAAATTACAGATCGTGAATGTTGATTATTTTTAATAATTGTAAGTTTCATAAATCTCGAACAGATGGCGCTTTAAATTAGTTTGTTGACAGAAAACTGTAGGTCCAACTGTTTTAGATATATCATTGATGGCGTCACGTTTTAATTTTGAATTTCTTTTTCAACTCTTGTTCATTTTATAGTGCACGTGTTGTGTTAATCTGTTTACGTAACCTCGCATTTCCTCTATGAAGTTTTTAGCCAAACATATTACCCTATAATACCAAATACTTCATCATGATTTTGATTCAACAAATAGTAACTGAGCCATAGCAATGCATGACTGGGGAAGTTAATTTACTGTACACCTCTTATAATGAATTCACTTAAACGTTGGGCAGCGTTTCCACCTTTCGTTGTTTCTCAGCCACATGCGAGGCTGAATAGTAATATCCGATTCCTGTACGTCAGACTCGATCTTAATCTCGGGAAGGTCGTCTTAAGGAGGTCGTGTCTACGTCATAACCTTTCAAGAATTGATTTTCTGTTCAGGGTTATGTAAATAGTTAGACGGTATAATGTTATATGTATTTTAAATTTAAACTTTAAATATAACGTCGATCTGTTGATCCTTGTAAGTTGTGGTAAAATTTAAGACTAACCCGTGGAAGTTCTTCTTTGTATAATAAAGATTACTTGGCGTGAAAGAATTTTTATAGCACAAACCCGACACCCCCATTACACCCCTAAAAAAAGTAAAGTGGGCTCGTTTCTTGACAAATGGCAGATTGTAATGGTCTGGAAACGCTGCCGCTGGGAGTTCATTCCACAGAACTGTCGTATGTAGAAGATACGAACGTGAGAATCGTACAGTGCACGACTTCCAGCCATCGAGATGACACTGATGGAATTGCATTCCGTGACGAGTCGTTCTGTAACAATACTCAACAGCAGGTATCAGTCTAAACAGCTCTTCAGAACATTCTCCGTGGTAGATATTGTAGAGGACGCAAAGCAACGCAACGTCCCTACGAAACTTTGTGTTGTGGAATTGTTTCTTCTTTATGTGTCCCAAATTTTCTTGTTTTAATGTGTTTCAATATTTAACTATCTGCATTCTATAGATTCTCAGGACAACTGTAGATCTTTCAGTGTAGCTTGTAAAAATTCAGATTTGATAGAAAATAGAGTACTGTTTACTGTACAGTTTTTTTTTTTTCAAATACAATAATAGACAAAATGCTATAAACTTTCCACTTCTATGGATGAGTGTAACGACTAATGACCATGAAATGTCAACCCACGATGTTTAGTAATTTCAAAGCCAATTTTTTTTTCTCTTAGTTAAAGATATTAAGACAGTTTTTTATAATTTTTTTTCTTCTCACCTTCGGTATATGATGTTACTATGATGGATTTTTTTTTCATTGAATTAATTGTACGTGTAAATTTGGAGAAATTTGCCAGTAAAACATATATGATCGTAATTTTTCTATTATAAGTGTGTAAAATGAATATGTCATATATCAAATCATTCGATAATTTTGTCAAGCATGTGATTGCTAATCGTAACACATTTACCGGATTTTGATTACCCCGAACTTGCATCTAAATCATTTTTAAATACTACTCTCTGACTTGTATCTATATGAGGGCTAACAAATCTTCGTGACTGAATATTAAGCTCATACAACAGGTCAAAGGATTGAGTACTGAATCGTATCAAATTGCAATCACCCCTCTTATATTGCCAATTCCAAATGTTCTCTGCAAAAACAAAAAGTTTGAAAATAAATGAATATCATTGAAAATCGAAAAAAACTTGAGAGGTGTCAAGGGACACCCGGATGGAACGAAGTTCCTTTCGATTAATTAGTGAAGGAATTGTAATAAAATTTTATTTTTATAAAAGAAGAAAAGACTATCACGATTGTTTAATTCAATATGAAGTTATTCTAGTTTTAAGAAACTACCATTATTAATATTACACGCACGGTTTGCTAAATACATACGTTCTGATATTGTAATATTAAAATATGATTTGTTTTTGAATTTATTAAAATTATGACGCGTACACTTGCTAAACACACAAAATGTGTAGATTGTAATGCGTATGACTTGGTTAGCACAATAATAAAGAGAGGTTATAGTGCGTACTTGCTACAAATACAAAAGCATTTATTATTATCTGTATATAATCTCTACTTACCTAACTCCATCAGCAATATCCGGAACTTGTGCAGAAATACTGTCAGGATTCATTATTATTATTATTTTTTATTATTTACAAAAAACCTGTATACACTCAACAAAAAAATTCGTCGCGACACCACACTGTTCAATGCGAAATAGAAATGAAAATATCTGGCTTGCTTTTTGTAAGAGAGAGAGAGAGAGAGAGACAGACAGATAAACATGCGACGCCGCACAGCTTACAATAGCTTACTATAGCAAAAAGTGTCGTGACAACTTTTCGTAAGATTTTTTTCCGTCTAGCCCCCTTTCACAACGCGCGATAAGGAACTTCGTTCCAATACTTTATGCAATTTAGGTCCTGAAAAGATGCTTATGAACGTCTAAATTATAACTGGTTCCTAAAACAAACCAGTCATCGAGAAGAATCGGTAAGATATCTGAACTGGTTTATCTTTTCAACATAAATATTTGTTTATCACGGATGCACAAAGAGTGGTGACATTTTCAGACATCACCATCGTTGACGTAGTGAGATTAGTCGGAAATTAACAAGGCACAATGATGGCATTGATGGCATGCATGATGTTAAGCGTAGGACGATCTTAAAATGACTTCAAGTAATCAGAGGTTTACACTCCATCACTGGTCATCAAGCATTTTGCGTACTAGATATAACAGCGGCTGATTTCGGACCGCGATAATCCTAGACATTTCATATACTAACTAATTAGTGAATCATTAGAACCAGCATCTAGCAATCTATTTGAATTATACATTAGTATACCAATGAAGTTCACTCTCGTTTAATTATCGTTCTTCTTTCTGTTCCTTCAAGCGTAACATAAAGTAAAATTATAGGTCTGTGACAACAACGACTGATTGTTATCTATGGGTATCAGGTTAAGAATTGTTTGCGTTAGTTCGGTTGATAATTAAAAAAGTGTAATTGTTAATGGATCGCCTACCTACTTTGATAACAACCTATGCACGGTGGTAAAAGGTTATAGGAAAATAGGAGTCATCAAAATGCTGCTTTTTGGTGGTGTTCGAGGATTCCTCTTCATTCCGAATTAGAATAGCTCGCACCATTGGACTATCACTTGATAATCTATAGGAATATTATAATCTACAGTTTGTTTACTTTGACGCGTTAATCTGAAGAACTACTGTTCCGATTTGAAAAATTATTTCAGTTTACGATTGTTCATTTATCGAGGAAGGCTATTAGAGGCAATAAATCAAAATCAAAATACTTTATTCAGTTTAGGCACTAATGAGGCACTTATGAACGTCAAAAACTACAACCGGTTCAAAGAACAACTTACTCACGAGAAAACAAGAAACTCGATCGGGTACATTTCTTTAACATATATATTTACAATACATCATACAATCGCTTTTAATGGATGCGCAGAGAGGAGTCAATTCCAACCATCACTATCGTTCACACACTGATCCACTCTATAATATCCTTTTGACACTAAAACCCGCTTGAAGTGGCGCTTAAATTTACAGTTCGTCAAATAGGTAACATGCTTTGGCACCTTATTGTAGAATCTAACACTATTACCTAAAAAATCTATTACTGGTTTTGCTAAGTCCGAAACATGGGACGACCAGTTTATTATAGTTTGTAGTATTTAAAATTATTATTTAGGTTTACATATAACTATAGTAACTATTGTACGTGAACGAAGTCACGGATTCAACCTAATTTATTATAAATATTAACTGATTACTTTATTATGGATTTCATAGTTACCGAAACGTTCGCCGATGCAATTTAAATTTCAATAGACTGACATAGCGTTGAGACGGTTTAGAGAAGGAAATATTGAAGGCACTACATAGATTAAAACAGGGATAATGTACCTTTGTGAATTATATTAATTTGTGCACATTACCCGTATTAAATACGGTAAAAGTTAAATACGTATTGAATTAAAAAAAATGAGTACTTTTGTATTAAATGCACCACGGTCGCCGTCGCAGCCGCGGCAAGCTCGCGTTATCCTTTTTCGCAAGTCTAACATTTTTTTTTAACATGGTGAAATCCCTCCGGAGACCCACCCTAGCCGAGCAGCTAAGAGTGGGGCAAGTCCGACTTGCATGGAGTAAAACCCCATGGTGCCTTCAATCATCTAGAGGCTGGGGAGCAGGAGCTGCCGAACTGGCACTGCATGTACTCCCCGGCAGGTGTCGGTCGCTGATCAGGGGCCTCAATAACCTAACCTAACCAAACAGAGATACGAAAGTACCCAAACTTTTTAAAGCAAATTAATACGTATTTAACATTTTTGTAATAACACGGTGTAATCTTTAAAAGGATTGTATAATCGACTTCATCAAAAATAATCACTTATTTTTAAACACAAAAAAAAACATTGTTATGCGAAAAAACACAAAACAGTATATCCATTATGAGTATGCACATAACGAATTATGTGAAATCATCACTCTATTTATGATTCTTTGCATCAACACAGCAAGAAATGTCTATTTTTATCCACAAACTCGACGTATTCGCGTAAAATGGATTCGTTCCGGGCTTATCTACTGCCGTGACATTTAAATTATTTTTAACATGTGTTAATGATTCCTCAGTATAAAAAACTTGATTGATGAGTTGCTTGATGTTACAATGTTTAAAAATGTTGACGTTTTTATACTTTTTTTAAATGTTGTTTAACCTTTTCGATGACCTTATTGGTCTAGACTTCTTCTGAGGTCGTTATAAGAATTAATCGTTTTTTATAATTATGCTACAATTTTATGAAAAGTTCTATATGCTTAGGAATTCTAAAAGTGATTTAGATTTATATGTTTAGATTTTTGGGAGAAAGAAAGGAACATTTATTTGACATGTCTATACTAATACTTATTATGAAGAAGTAAAATTTATGTGTTTGTGACGTTGTAGGAGGTAATCTCAGGAACTACTGGTTCGATTTGAATAACTCTTTCAGTGTTATATGGCTCATTTATCGAAGATGGTTATAAGTTATATATCATTACGTTAAGACCAATAGGGGCGGAGCACCAATGAAGAATAGTTCAAAATCGGGATTTTTCTCCTTGAGAGCTTCTGCTGCTTTTTTTTTCGAAATGTCTACGCTATTGACCCAGCAAGGTCTTAACAGCTTCACCGGACTACATGAGCTTCCGCTGCGTGTTAGCGATAATCCAAAGTAACCATTCTACGCAGAGGCTAGTCGCTAGTACTACATATATTTATGTGGTCGAAATTCGACCATAATTCATTTTGACATTCGATAAGACCAAGAGAATAATAATTATTTCAGTAGTTTCATAAATTTACTAAAGATAAATGATTGATCAATTAATTATTAATAAATATTATGAACTTACATATTATGACATAATGAGATTAACATACAATTTGACCAGTTAATTCTAAAGGGCATTTAAGGTATGGAACGTAAGTCATGTTAAAAATATTGGATGTAGAATCAAAAAAGGTAATTGGAACGTAAGAGTAAAGTGGCGGATGGCGAAATGTCATTTTCATTTACATGTGTGTATATGATGTGTGTCATTCAAGCAGTAGTATGTGTAATGTATATTTTAATTAATTTAATGTATTTTTAATGCAATATTAGTAACTCCAGGAGAGTCGCAAGTGCGTTGCCAGACTGTTTTTGGGGTGATAAGATAAATGGAGAGAAGAGGTGAGAGGAGGAAAAGTGGGCCACCAGCACTCTCACTGACCAAACGAAACGCAACAATGCAAGCACTGTTACTTCACGTGGGTGTTTCTGTGAGTCAGGTGGTAGTAACCCGGGCGAGGCGACCCATTCATGCTGAAACGAGTTATAGCTTTAGCGTGGTTCTACCACCTTAAAAAAATACAGACGAATTGAGGACCTCCTCCTTTTTGAAGTCGGTTAAGAACTGTGCGTACCATCATGAATAGTGCAATCACTTCACCGTTTTATAAAAGAAAAAAACAGCTACTTCTTCAATAACACTCACTCTACATAAACTTGTTAATAAAAACTGTTTCCTTGCAATTGATTATAAAATTGATACTAATATTTTTTTATTTTCGAAATGACTACGCTATTGACCCAGCAAGGTCTTAACAGCTTCACCGGACTACTAAGGCGAGCGCTTAAGGCACTCAGCCGATTTTATTTTGGCAACCAGCTCAAGGGTGCACGGCACACCTCGGCTTGGCTGTTGCCTGTTGCATGCAAAATCGCGACCTATCTTAGCTAACCTAGCTAACTATTCATATATGTATGAGTTGTTGAAACGTATATGTGTACAAAGCATACACGCCTCAACAACTTCTCCATATATTTATTATCGAATAATTGAGAGTTTTTCAGTTCGATAAGGGAAAAAAAAGTAAACCCTTCCACTTTCATGTGTAAGCGTGTAGCGTGCACGTGTGTGGGGGTGATCGTGTAGTATTGTAGCGGTGATGTATATTTGTGTGTCACTGTATCGCGCAAGCAACGCACTCAAGGGCTCCCTACCGAGGGATCGAACCTAGGCTTGAGCCGCTGCCGTGGGAGGCCTAATCGGGTTTGATACTAATATGCATTTAGTTCATTATATAGACAAATGACACGAAATATAATTGCACATTTGTCATATTTATTACAGGTATAAATTAACGTTAACTTATACAAAAAAAAACTGCTAATAATCAGTACTAATTAAATATTTTAGCAATTTAAATCTAGATTAGCAATAAAGAATTGTTAATCAATGCAGTTAACTAATATATTCACGAATTAATATGGAAAAATAAAGCTATTTTATATATTTCTTTATATAATTTGTTACCAAAATTAATTGGATATTATTTAATTGAAAATATTTTAAATAAAATATAACGTTAAAATAAAATAAAAATGTTAGGATAACGCACACATGCGTAAATTGATATTGTAACGCAACATTCTCTTATACAATATCCACGGAAGAAATCAGAATTGTCGTAACTTGAAAAACCCTCCTTTAGACCATAGCCAAAAAACTATTTAAAAACTTCAATTTTTTTTGCGAAATGTACCTTTATATTCTAGCTATATTTTTTCATTGCCTGAAAACTCAACTAAAAAAGTTTTCTATTAATAAAATCTACCTAGATCGATTTATCGTCCCCGAAACTACCTACATACTAAGTTTCACGGAAATAGATGACTCAGTTTCCGAGATCCAAAATATATACAAATATAAAAATACTAGCTGTTAACCGAGGCACCGCACGCGTTTTTTGAATTTATTAAAAAAATATTAAAAATTGTTATTAGATGTGTAAATAACAATAATACTCTTTCAAACATATTTGTAAGTATGACACGCACATCATGTACAGTAACAGGAAGACATAATAATATCTAAAGCTGATAAAGGAAATACTACAGTTTTGATCACTCGAGAAGAATACACCCAAAAAGTTTATGAAGTTATAGAAACAGATGAATTTATACAATTACCATCTGATCCTACAAAGTCCTATACATGTGAATTGAAGAAAACTATGAAGGAATCATATTTTATATTCAAACACGATAAAATCAAATATAAATTAATACCAATGAATCCACAAGCTCCACGTTTATACGGCCTACCGAAAATTCACAAAGAAGGAATACCAATACGTCCGGTGGTATCTTACATCAATGCGCCAACCTATGAACTGGCTAAAAAATTGAATCATACGTTAATTGAAAAACTACAATTCACTCCGAAATACAGTCTGAAGAATAGTCTAGACTTAATTAATAAAATCAAAGATGTACACCTGCCGCGAAATGTGAAGTTATTATCATTAGACGTGAAGAGTCTCTTCACTAATGTTCCATATTTACAAACGATGGACATAATTAAAAATACATTAGAACAACGTCGCACACACCCAGGAGAAGTACAAGATCTCATAGCCCTTGTACAATTATGTATGAAGCAAAACTACTTCAAATTCAACGAGAAGTTTTATCGTCAAAAGGAAGGTTTGGCTATGGGGTCACCACTAAGTCCCTTAATGGCGGATATTTTTATGGACAATTTTGAAAATAAATATATCATTCATGAAGAACAAATCCTATATTACTATCAATATGTTGACGACATAATAATTGGCTGGAAAGGAACACTTAGACAAATTCAATCGTTCGTTAAGAAAATTAACAATATAAATCCAAAAATACAATTTCAAGAAGAACTAGAGAATAATGAGTCACTGAACTACTTGGACCTGACAATCAAGAAAGTGGAAGGAAAACATCAATTTCAAATATATCGTAAACAAACGTATACAGACACAACAATACCGGCAACCTCATGTCATCCTTGGACACATAAATTAGCTGCTTTTCGCAGCTATGTACACAGATTAATGACGGTTCCACTTGATGAGGCTAATTACAAAAAAGAATTGCATATATTATATCAAATGGCTATCGCTAATGGATACAATAAAAAGATCGTCGACAATTTAATAAAGAAGAAGTATGTAAAGATCTGTCAAAATCTTCTATATGCCGGTCCCAGCGAACTTTTAAATAAATATTCGGGAAGTATAAATTACGTGGGATTCATATCAGATCGTATAGCCAAGATACTGAGAAAGAACAAAATCAACGTGGCATTTAAAACCAAGAACAGCCTACAGAGACTATGTAATCAAAAAGATAAAATCAATCAATCACAAAAATCGGGTGTATATAAACTTAAATGTGACGAGTGTAACGCTGTTTATATCGGCCAAACGGGACGTAGTTTCAATACTCGTTATAAAGAACATACATCGGCGTTTCGACATGAACACCCGGAGAGGTCACATTTCGCAAAACATCTTATTGACTCGCACCATATACTTTCGGACAATCATACATACGAAATTCTACATATATGTGAGAAAGGATTCCGACTAGATATTTTGGAACAAATGGAAATACAAAAACATAACAAGAATAATAAATATACATTGCTGAACGAACAAATAGGCGAGTCATACTCCCCACTACTCAGAGTAGGGACGAATACTATAAATAAAGACGCATAAACCGCCGCGTTCACTCGCCCGCTCGTATCGGAAGAGTCAACATCGATCTGATGATGCTCCGTGACGGAGCGAAACACGTGTAATCGATTGTCGTGATTACACGTCAATCTACAACATATTTTAATTAATTTATTAATAATTATTGTTTTATATTAATTATATTTTGTATAATTCATATATACGAAATATATATTTATTGATCAATTTATTTTCTTTTTGTTGTAGTTAGACGTAGTGGTGGTCAATCCATTCCTAGCGGAAGTGCAAAGTAGCGCCCACTATAATATTTTATAATATTTAACGGATAACAGTTCATCACTACATAGTGTAAAACAAAGTCCTGTTCCACGTCTGTCTATATGTCTGTTCGCAATAAGATCAAAAACTACAAAACGCATCTTCATGTCGTTTTCATTAATATATAAAATGATTCTTGGGCATAGTTTAGATATAGTTTGTCTTATTATCAGGGCAGGCAATGTCTGCTGAACCCGCTAGCTTAAAATAAAATAGCTAATTAGTTAGTTATTTGCCCGTAAAATTCCCGTTCAAATATTACTTGTAGTCCATTGAAGCTGTTAAGACCTTGCTAGGTCAATAGCGTAGTCATTTCAGAGTTATTTCAGAATTGGCAGTATGAATTAATTCCTTCGCCTGTATTGATGGACGAATATTATTACTACTAACCTTTTAGAATAGCAGCACAAAATAGACTTTAAAAATGTTTGCGATAGCAACGTACTACTTATAATCAAAAATTGGAATTAAAAATAACGTAGAATAAACATTTGAACAGGAACACAAAATAAACCCTAATAATATTTCCGATAGAATGTTATCATGTTACCATGACAACGTATATAATACTGACACTGACACGCAGCGGATGCTCTAAAAATAGCCCGATTTTGAGACATTCTTGATTAATGCTCCGCTCCTATTGGTTCTAACGTGATGATATGTAGCCTATAGCCATTCTCGATAAATGAGCTATCTAACACTAAAAGAAACTTTCAAATCGGACCGGTAGTTCTTGAGATTAGCGCGTTCAACCAAACAAACAAACAAACTCTTCAGTTTTATAATATTAGTATAGATACAAGAATTGCTCGTTTAAAAAATTAGATATATACAGATGATTTAAAGGAATTATATATATATACAGATGTACATGTATGTAATATGTATATATATATATATATATATATATATATATATATATATATATATATATATATAAAGCTAATAAAAGTAAAAATAATAAAGTTCATTATAATCATAAATAAGTACCAGGCATGACGGACGTCGTCCCGCTCTGGTAAAAAAAAATATTGACGAATTAAATACCTAAACCTTTCTCATGAATTATTTTATATACTGGTGAAAATCACATGAAAATCCGTTCAGGAGTTTTCGAGTTTATCGCGAACAGACAGACAGCCGTCACAGAGGATTTTATTCTATAATACCTAGTGATAATATTGTACTTAAACGAGATAAAACAAAAGAAAAGAGAAAACATTATTCAAATTGTATAACTTTAATCATAGAATAATAGATATTAACATAGGAATACGTTTTCGGTTAACATTTTGTGGATATTTTGAAATGAACTTATGCGTAACATTCAGTTTTGGGAGTCTCGTGTGTTTGAACTACCGATACTATTTAAAATCTTAGGGCGCGCTTACACTGTTAAGTGTTTACGCACGGTTTTTATTTATTAATTGCGGTCATCGCGAAACGATCTTATGATGTTTTATATATGGTACATACATCCAATTCATTAATCATACTTACAATAATACTCAATACTAATATTATAAAGAGGTAAAGTTTGTGACTTTGTGGGGGGTAATCTCAGGAACTACTCCGATTTGAATAATTCAGTGTTATATAGCTTATTTATCGAGGAAGGTTATAAGCTATATATCATCATGCTAAGGCCAATAGGAGCGGAGCACAGATGAAAAATGTTTCATAATCGTGATTTTTTCCTTTTGAGAGCTTCTGCTGCGTGTTAGCTTTAGCTCAGAATAGTTATTACTACGCTGACGAAGTCGCATGCAGGCACTAGTATGATATAAACCTGTCATATATCATTAAAGCATATTAGTAGATAATCATTCATTACGTAACAGATTAGGCCCCCCTCGGCAGCGAGTCAAGCCTAGGTCCGTTCCCTCGGTGTGGAGTCTTTGAGTGCGCTGCTCGCGCGATACAGTGACACGAAAATTTACATCATTGCTACAACACTACACGATCACCCCCACACACGTGCACGCCTATACGCTTACACATGGAAGTGGAAGAATTTGTTTAAATTGTCTTAAAAGTTTAACAGATAAACTGTACGATTACATACATTGCATTGCATGCTACTGATTTTGTGCGCATCAGCACAGTCGAACTAAAATTATATTTATTAAATACTTGGATTCTCTGTCGCGTTAAAGCACTTAGTTAGGTGGCACAACAACAAAATTACAACACATTGAACAAAATCATTGTGGCCTAGCAGAATTTATTCCCACAAACGGGCACCCTGAGAACATATGTAAGGCAAGGATTTGCTCCTCGACCCTACATAAATAAACAGACTCATTCGTACCTATAATTAGGATGTTTAAATAAAGTAAAACTACTATTATCAAAATACAGTGAATTAATAAAAAGCTAATTAGCTTAGAAGGCTTTAAACCGCATCCATACAATTTTATGTTCCGATCGACCCTCAATCCTAATATGTTCCAACAACACTCTGGTAATCTTCTTTATAAATCAACTGTACACAGATGGTTTACAAATCAAAATCTCGTCTTAAAATACGATTAAGGGATATTTCCTGTCCAATTCCGTTATAGACTGACTGATACTAATCTACCATAGATGGCTACATTTCAAACATAATGTTGGAAGCGAGTAAAGAATTCGCTCACAAAGTTCTCTAGCAGACCGTATAAAATTTAATACCGGATGTAGCTAATATTTAATATTTTCAACTACTTAATATTACGAAAATGTCTCTTTGCGTTCTTTATCGCATTTACCACGGAGAGTGTTCAGAGGAGTTGTTTGAACTTTTACCTGCCGCTACATTCCACCATCGTACTACTCGCCTGAAACTTAAATTTCATCCACAACACCTCGATGAATGGAGGTCTTCCACGGTGAGGTTTTCAAGGTCGTTTCTGCCTCGTACTGCGACCTTGTGGAATCGACTCCCAGCGGCGGTGTTTCCAAGCAACTATGAATTGCAAACCTTCAAGAAGCGAGCGTACACTTTTCTTAAAGGCCGGCAACGCACTTGTGACTCCTCCGGTGTTGCAAGTGTCTATGGACGGCGGTGATCACCTACCATCGGGTGACCCGTCTGTTCGTTTGCCCCCTATAATATTAAAAAAAAATGTAAATGAAAAAGGACAAGTAGGAAGCTTAAATGTTGAAAATAAGTTATTAATATGTTATTGAATTGGATTGTTTAATTTTGTTAGATTCGTGTAAAATTATTCGGTGTGAGGGAATGCACATAGCTAGTGAGACAAGAGCTAGAACTTGCCTAATACTTTGGTATGATTGTTATAGATTTAGATTTATATATTGAATTATATAAAGAAATAAATAACCTATTTCATCTTAGGCTGCTTGTAGTATTCGATTATTTTTTCGAACTGACTACGCTGTTGACCCAGCAAGGTCTTAACAGCTTCACTAGACTACTACGGCGAGTGCTTGCGGCACTCAGCCGATTCTATTTGGGCAACTAGCTCAAAGGTGCACGGCACACCTCGACTTGGGCTGTTGCCTGATACGTGCAATTCGCGATCTATCTGAGCTGATCTAAGCTAACTATTCATACATATATGAGTTGTTGGAGCATATATGTGTACCAAGCATACATACCTCAACAACTCTTACATATATCTCGTATCGGATAATTTTCCAAACTATTTCAGTTCGATAAGGGAAAGAAGCAAAACCGTTCCACTTTCACGTGTAAGCGTGTATGCGTGCACGTGCGTGGGTGTGATATGTGTACTGGTGTTGCAGTGATGTAAGATTTTGTGTCACTATATCGCGCGAGCAGCGCACTCAAGGGCTCCACGCCGAGGGAACGGACTTAGGCTTGAGCCGCTGCCGAGGGGGGCCTAATCTGGTGGTAATATTCGAATATAGATTGATCTACATAGTAACCGAGATGGCTACCACTAAGCCATTCACTTAAAAATTAATTTTGTTAAAAAAGCCTTTATAATTAAATTTATTTATCTCACGAATACAACCAAGTTATTCTCTAATTCAACTTCAGAAAATTAACTATTAAAATTCGCGCGTAAATAATACAATATTGTGCAAGCGTCTTTACTTTTCGTTTAACCGCCTCATAACATTGATGTATTCGTTCTAGAATAACACATGTGTAACGGGATGTTTGTCTAAACATTGGCCTCTATTTTTGTAGTTAAAATTGATTAGATTATCCTAAAGTTAACACTTTGTGCATTTTTATACCTATGTTATCTATGTGGTTAGTACTTCGTACATAAACGTATTGTTGACGTAAATAATATTTGTATGTACAGATGAAATCCTTGACTTGTTTTTAATGCTTGTAAATTATTTCTAATTGGTACAGGAAATTGATCACGTACTAAACGGTCTCGGATTATTCAAAATCTTATAACTTTTTTATCGTCTAAACATTTTCACTGTTAATACAAATAGTAGTCCGGTGAAGCTGTTAAGACCTTGCAAGGTTCGTAGACCGGTAAAGCTGTTAAGGCCTTGCTGCATTAATAGCGTAGTCAATTCGAAAAAAAAAACCTTGCTAGGTCAATAGCGTAGTCAGTTAAAAAAAAGAGTCAGTAAGATTGATATAATTTATGCGACTCAAAAATAATCATCATGACTAACTAAAACTAATATTCGCTTGGGCTTATTGTAAATTGAAGTGCGTCTTTTTATTTGTAGGCGTCTTTTTATGTCTGTGAATAGATTAATGGTGACCCAGTACAATTCAAAAATATACGATTACAATTTTTATAATCCATGACATTCTTCCCTGTCGTGTAGCCCTGTCTGCATGCATTATGAAGTCATGCTAGTCTGCATCTCTTTCGACTACTCACAAATTCGACAGAAATTCTCTCGTTCGCTAGTTCTTTAAATCCGTCAAATTTCCATTCGTCAGTCATACCGTTAGTTAGTCTATTATATATATGAGTATAAAATAAGGAATTCTATTTAATGACTGTATAGAAAAAATCTGCGAAGCTGCTTAGTATCTCATCAAGCACACAGTATCTACAAGCACTCATTTATAGGTAAATACGTAGGCATTGAAATAATGACGAAACATTAATTTGCATTTGGATGTGATAAAGTCTTATAAATTGATGAGCTCCGGTTATACTCAAGAAAAAGCATGACTCATTGTTGCATTCCACCTAAGCCGAGCGTGCAAACGCGAGCGCGCACAAGCGATAGAGAGGCGCGATCGACCTAAGCGCTCGACTTGTGACGCATGTAATGAATTTGTAAAATTAAAATAAAAAAAATTTTGAAGTAACAAGTGGAAACAAATATTAATTTATCGAAAAAAAATGTAATTATCAATTAACTCCTTCTTTATATTATACAAAATAATGATAATTCATTTATAATAATTCAATTCAATTCATAAAAGTATGCAATTTTTCATCAACGTTTTCTTGTAACGTTATCACGTAAAATTATCGTCCGTAAAGCGACTGTACAGACAACCAATTTAAAAAATAAATAAACTGATGCTACTAGCCTGTGTACAACGTGATAGGGAAGAAAAACGTTTAAGCCCCGTATTAGAGACGAGATTGTGTTCGTTAAATCTTTATTTGTTCCCGTTTTTCCGGGTACAAAAATTGATTCCCTGCACGAACGATAAGACACAAGTCGGATATAATAGGATTGTGACGTCATTACAGTCCACAAAAACCTTTTTTGTTTCACGTTACGTGATTTGGGAAGCGATATTTATTACATGTCGTTTGAAAACTGTGTTTGGAATATTTTAATTGCGTTTCACATTTTTGTTACTGAATTTCGCGAAGTGAGGTTGCTTTTCAAGTGCATTTCTGTGGAATACTCTCTAGAGTAAAACGCTTCATGTATTTTACCATACGTGGTGTTGTTAGATTCTTCTTCGTATTGGGAGTGACATAAAGTGGTATAGTGTTTTTAAAGCGTATTTCTTTGAGATACTCTGTAAAGTAAAACGCTTTGTGTAACGTGTGAGGTGTTGTTAGATTCTTCTCCGTTACGGGAGTAACATGAAGTGATATTTTGTTTTTCAACTGTATCTGTGTGGAACACTATTTAAACTATAATACTTGGCGGATTTTAATATGCGAGGTGTTTTTATATTCATCTTCACTATACGAGTGACATGAACTGTATAACATTGGAGTGATTGTGAATAAATAAAAGTGTGCTTTCGGGATTCTTGTCCATTTTTCAGTCTTGATTGTAAGTTGTCTGAAGGTATAATAGTCAACCTTCACAATTAACTTGTTCATTTCAATAGTATTAGTATAAAGAATGTAAAATTAATACACCTAGCACCAACTCATTCGACGGTTTCAGACCCTTTCCTAAATTACTAAGAGCTGTCTCAAACGATTTCGGTGAAATGTAAATAAGGTCATATATAATGAAGGTTTCTTGTTCCCAACGGCATAACATGGTCACAGAAAAGGTCTCCTTCACAAAAACGTCCATGTTAACGACCTGGTGATGCTCTTGTCCTTTGGGTAAATAACGCCCATATCAAGTAGGTCATCATAGAATTTTCCTTATTACTAAGCAATGCGTAATGTGTTTAATCATAACTGGGTTCTTTATGTTCAGTCTGATTTATGTCATTGTTTATATTATAAATTACGTAAGAGATATATATGAATACAGCATCTTTGGTATTTCTTTAACCATAGCTGTTGCTCGCAACTCGCGACGCGAAATGTTTTTTTATACTTCTAGCAACACGTACGCAAAATAACATCATGATCTGTTTTGCATTTAATGGGTAAAAGCGTAATAAATAAACAAATAAAATCACTGTCGCATTTTTAATATTAATTAGCATGTAATGCTTGTTAAATTCCACTATAGACATAATGCCTTTGGTGTTTTTGTAAAATAATGTATGGTACGAATTAACGTTTGCTCACAAATTTAACTGATGGTAATTATGTGGTCTAGAATGTTCGTTTATGCTGTACTGTATGCATCGCGATGTTTTCTTCGCCAAAAGCTAGAAACACTGGATTACTGTTGAAACCAACTTTATAAGAGGCTACACAAAATAAATCTAAACTGAAAAATATATCTCATACTTTCACTTAACTAGCTTAGAACTCTTACGGGTTGAATTTTGAAAAAAATATATAGAAATATGTATCTATTACATTGCGTGAAAGACTGTTATAAAGGTTTTTGAAATAAAAAAAATACTTTATTTAAGCCCTAAGAAGGAGCTTGTGAGCGCCAACACTACTACCGTTTTGGAAAACAACCCTGTCATCGAGAAGAACTGGCAAGAAAGTCGATAGGATTTATCTTTTTAAAGTGCATATATTTGAAATATATTAATGTTACAGCCATTTCTAGTAGATGCACAGAGAGACGTGTCAATTTCAGATATCTTACATATTACTAAAATTATTTTCATAATTTACCATCCTTTTTCAATTCCTTTAAGGGTTGAATTTAAAGAAATCACGTCTTAGGATAGCTACATTACAAAATCAATAACTACTCGAAATTTCAAATTTTTGCCCTTAGTAGTTTTTTTATTATTATTTTTTATGATATAGGAGGCAAACGAACAGACGAGTCACCAGATGTTAAGTGGTCACCACCGTCCATAGATACTTGCAACACTAGTGTAGTAAGTAGCAAGTGCGTTGTCAGCTAGTATTTACAGGGAAAGGGTAAGGGAAGAGGAGGAGGGAGGTGTGAGGAGAGGGAATCTGGGCCTCCGGCACTCTCACTGACCGAACGAAACGCAACAACGCAAGCACTGTTATTTCACGTCGGTTTTCTGTGATCCCCACTATTCCGGGTGAGCCGACCCATTCATGCTGAAACCAGTAATAGCTTCAGCGTGGCTCTACCATCTACTTTTTAGGAGTTATAATAAGCCGAGATATATGGACGATGGAAAGGCAAATTGACTAATGTGCAAGGAATGTCAATGGCTCATTAATAAAGGATTTCCACTATAGATATAATTTATTTAATTAAAAAAGACTGCACATGTTATTCAATTCTATAACTATTGTTAATATAATGCAGATATACGAAGCTATTGCACATTCTATCTATGTTCACATAAATATGAAACTATTATACAAACGCCACATTATTAATTGATTTATGATAAAATAAAATAACGTCGACACATATACATAGCTATATGTACATGCTAGCTTTTTACCGCAAATTTGCTCATGTTAGTGTAGACTATTATTCGGTATAAGTTTTTCTTAATGAAAATAACACATTGTCCTTTTCTTTTTTTATCATGGGAGTCAAAGGAACAGGCGGTCACTTAATGTTAAGTGATCTTCGTTGTCCATCAACACTACCAACATCAGGGGAGTCGCAAGTGCGTTGCCAGCCTGTGTTTTCAGGAGAGAGCCAAATCGGTCCCTGGCCGCCCCTAACATGCGGCGGACGGTACACCATGGGGGCTTAGTTCGTGCGAGTCGGACATAACCCACTCTCTCCTCCGGGAGGGTGGGTATCCATAAGGCATTTCCTCACGTTAATATAAAAAGGGGGAATGGAGAAAGGACAGGTTAAAGGATGGAAGGTGGGCATCCGGCGTTATGACTGACCGAACGAAACGTAACAATGCAAGCACTGTTACTTTACGTCGGTTTTTTGTGGGTCGGATGGTCGTACCCCGGGCAAGCCGATTCATTAATATAATAATAATACATGTAATAGCTTCAGCGTGGCTCAACGACCTTTAAAATCCGTAAAACCACCTTTTTATACCACATACTACGTTTATCTAAAATACAATGTAAGGCGGTTGAATTGAATAATTAATAATGCATAACAAACAAACATACATTCGCATTTAAAATATGAATAAGAATGAATCAAAGAAACAATTAACAAAACTAGTTAACCCTTTAAAATTTTGTAAACGTAATTAAATAACTGTAGTTTTTAATTTAAAAAATACGGTGTTATTACAAAAAAGTTAAATATTTACTGAATACTTGCTTTAACAAGGTTATGTTTAAAATGCTCCGCACTCGCTAAATGTTCGCCACCTTGCTCTTGCTTGTCTCGCTTTGATGAAGTTAGGTTAGATTAGCGAAAAAAGGATAACGCGAACTTGCCTCGGGCGCTTAGGCTGCTGCTTGATACATGTAGTAATTCGCTACCTATCTTTTTTTTTAACGTGGGGAAATTCTTTATGAATACACCACCTTCTCGGGGGAGAGGGTGGGTTATGTCTGACTCGCGCAGGCTAAAACCCTACGGTGTACGTCCTCCGCTACAGTTGAGGCGGCACGAGATCTCTATAGACTTCATGGAGCCGCCCCAGCAGCTGGTTCAGCAGCAAATGCGCCACCACCGGGCCCCGTCTTATTAGAAGACAGCCGTCTACACACCGACCATCTCTTCCATCCGCCGGACCTGTGCAATGAGAATATAACCCCCCCCCCCCCCCCCCCCCCCCCTCCCCCCCCCCGGCCCTGTGAAATAAGAAAAAGCCCCCCCCCCCCCCTCCCCCCGACTCATCTTTCCTGGTCCAGTTATGGTGGGAGCAGGCGGTCAAACTGTCATCTCCTTCTGCTCTTCCTCCCTTGGAATGAGCTAGAGCTAACCTAAGCTAAGCTATATGTTCATACTTATATGAGTTGTTGAAACATACATGTGTACCAAACATATTATACTACTTCTTATATGTATATTTCATGGGCGGTGGTGATCACTTAACATCACGTGACCCACCTGTTGGTTTGCTTCCTATGATATACAAAAGATATAAATATAGTATAATAAAAAAATCCGTTTGGAAATCAAATGGAAATGTAATGTTCACCATAATACTTCGTAACATTTTGTCGCAGTAACCAGAAACTAAAATACCAAAGAGCCCTTTGAAGAGACCGTCTTAAAGTTCAAAGTAGGCCTAAGCTGAAATGGTTTCATTTGTAATAAAAGTAACTCAATTGATGTGAGAGATTAGTAAAGGAAGGCCGGTACTTCCTAGATATAGTAGACTAAGCCTCAGTAGCTGTAGAACTTTGAAGATATTTGATCACAGTTTAATCTAATCATAATGTGATCTTGGATAGTAAATATAATATATATCATCACGCTAAGGCCAATAGGAGCGGAGCATCAATGAAGAATGTTTCAAAATCGTTTTCTTTTTCCTCTTGAGAGCTTCAGTCGCGTGAGCGTTAACGCAAAGTAACTATTCCACGCTAACGAAGTCGCGGGCAGAGGCCAGTGTTAAAATATAAAGAGTATCTGTTTCCAAACTAGAGTAAGACATATTTTTGTGATCAAACTTTTTTAAACAGTTGTTGTTCAGTGAGTTTTTTTTTTTTTCATAAAACAGTATATATATATATATGTTTTTTATTGTAGCACGGCAAAGTGACTGCACTATGCCTGATGGTAAGCACAGTACAATCCAAAAATAATAGCGACCACCGATTGATACACTGTCCATCGCCGGTCGCCACTATCATGCCGGCCTGTAAAAAGCTGGATATGCACAGGCTGATCCCGAAACGCGACCCGTAGAAGCGAATCATTATCACGGGCTTTTTCGCCATATACATAGTAGTTGCGATCAGTCGGGCTATAAAACCCTACCACCCCGCTTGCGCCATTGCCTCGTTCGTTATTCAGCAGGGTGCACTACGTGCAGGTGAGGTTGGCTTGGGTGTCTCAAGTCTTATGATGTTATTCGACACCCCTTACACCCAGAATATATATGCTTTAAAACACGTTATGTGCCAGCACCATCCATTTCAATTTCATTCAATGTTTTTGACCTTGACCGAATCAAAAGATAATGAAAATTTTGTTTCTTTCCATAAATAAATAATAATAATATACGATGGTTAGCCAGTTTGTTCATTAAAAATTCCACATTCATTCCAAAAATGAAATGAGATAAAATCTAAACTGGATTTTGACGAAAACTCAAATAAAAAACAATTATTCTAATTACATTTTCGTCTCACTTGGGTAAATTCGACGACTCTAAGTACATTCATAATTACCACATAATGGCATTACACATTATGCGTAGTAAATAAATGTAATAAGGCATAATTATTCATATACTCTAACCACATTATAAAAAAGCTACTTTATATTACATATAATCAATTCTAAAATGTTATCAGATTTGAAAATTGTTTTTGGGATTATAATTTTCTTTGTTACTAACTGTTTTTTTATCTTTATTTTTGGCAACGAATCTTGTAGATTATTACTGCCATTGTCGTGTAGTTAATAATATTACAAGCGTCGTGTGATTGTTTCAATATTCTAACAAGATGATGGCTTCCTTGTTAGAACCTTCCAGAGAGTTTTTGTGGCATCTCAGACCTTCATGCCCACAGAGCATTAGTTTCCATTTACTTTACTTATGCACAATAAACTATATTACGTAAAACACCACCAAGTTTACAAAATATAGAGTTAAATAACACAAGATTATGAATAAAATATAAACTCCATTACATGATAGACTAAAATCCCGCCAAAAACTCCTTTGTTACTAACCTATAGGTCGGTATTATTGCCAAAATCGTATAGTCTTACCAGGTTAGTAAATTTTCCACAAAACTGGTGGTAGTTTAATTGGGAATATTATGATGAGTGGCTGATGGCTGTTTTTTCAACCGTTGCGTTGATGAAAAGGCTTCGCCATTGCCACGTGTCCAGATATATATCTGGTTAATTTCACGAGTATTTACTTACATTATGTAGGTACAACTAAAGATGATAATCTTGTTGTCTTGTTGGTAACGAAACTTTTCGCGTATTGCTTTTAGAAAAGAGGTGAATGAACTGAAAAAGATGAACTGCATCGGAATTGAAAAGATGTCGTGATTGCTAATATCTCTTTTATGTTGCCCGATATATGCATCTAATACTAACAAATTGTACCGACATTGTGCCCGCCAATTATTAGTGTGATTCATACCAAGGTAGGTTGTAGATGAAGGAGCTACGCTGAAGCTATTACTGGTTTCATCATGAATGGGTTGGTTCGCCCAGGATAGTATCACCCTCTCATAAAAAAGTGACGTGAAGTAGCAGAGCTTGCATGGTTACGTTTCGTTCGGCAAGTGAGAGCACTGGACCCACCTCTCCCCTTTCGCTTCCCTTTCCTCCCCCTTTCACACCAACACAGGTTGGCAAGGCACTTGCGACTCCTATGGTGTTGCTGGTGTCTATGGACGGTGGTGATCACTTGACATAAGGTGACCCACCTATTCGTATGTCACCTATGATATAAAAAAAACTAAGCCAATTATTTTACGTCAATCTGTTATTATTTATATATATTGGAATACTTTTGGATATTTTAATCAAGACAACTGGATATTTTAATTACTGGATCTTTGAGACTATTCTCGTTGTTGGTTAAGTTTACCTTGTTATTAACATATTATGCGATTTAAAATAAATAAACTTAGCCCTAGCACACTGTAGATGTCCGCAAAATTGCATGCTTGTATGAATTCAGATTTTGTATAATCTATGCGCTGTAAAGTTCTACGGTATTGCGATGAACAAAAATATTACAATAAATAGAGTTCTTATAATAAAAATATGTAATTGAAATTAAAATATTTGACTCAAGTCAAATTTTTTTGTAGGATGTAATTAAAAAAAACAGTTCTCATTAAAAATACTAAATTCGTATTAATTCTTCTTAATTGGCCCCATTTGCAGCAAACAAAAGTAATTATATTTTTGCTAAGCTAAATATTTTGGTTTACATAATTAAGTTACGTCACATTCCAATTAGATATTTTAGCAAATAAATGTATACTGACTGTTACCCGCGGTTTTAGTTAAGCTTAAATAAATTTCGACAATGCGACTAAACCACACTGCATAATAGCCTGCAGACGTAAGCATTCACAGTTCAGACTTTCTTGGTAACGCTCTTTTCTTGTGTCTGGTCATGAACTGGTTCTTTGCAACTGATTCTTTGGACCGTGCGATACGGCCCAGTAGCACTATTTCTCCAGTATAACTTATTGTATGCTCATAACAATTACTCCGCTCCTAAGGGCATGATGATAATAATCTGTAATGTAATTAATGTAATACACGTAAAAATAATTCTTCAAAAGCAATTGGTAGTTACAGAGATTAAAGTGACAAGGTAGCTGAAGTTAGTGAAACGGTAAACGTAGAAAGGAGTCTGTTGAAATTTACTTTCCACTCTAGAATGAATTGTCCAATAATTATTGTTTCGTTAGCATATCTACAGGATACTGCAGCACCAGTAAGCTAACTTCAAAGCTTGTTAGGAAATAATTTCTGTTACATTTGGATAATTTTCATTCAAATTTTTTGGATAGTCGTGTACCAAAAATTACCAGTTTTGCAAGTTTTCGGTTCTATAGATTCATTTATTTATTTTAGGGTCGTCAACACGGCAATACACTAGTAAATATATAAAAAGTAGGACTATTATGATACATTATTAATGTAGCCATATTTAGAGATGATCGACATGCTCCAACAATAAATGACATTTTAATAAAAATAAATAATAAACTAAATTAAATATTTAACTTTGTAATATAAAAACTAGAAAATTGAAACAGAGAGAGAGAGAGAGAGAGAGAGAAATAAAATAATAAAAAGAATTGATACTCGAAAACCATATTTTATAAAAAAGATTAGGGAAATAACAAATTAACAGAAAGAGAAAAAAAAACTGAACCAATTAAAAACTAAATCAACTAAGCTGCTTAAACTCAATCAGCTTCTATTTTTTCTCGAACTAACTACACTATTGACCTATTACGGTCTTAGCAGCTTCACCGGACTACTAATCAGCTTTGGTAAAATCAGCCTCATTAAGTAACGTATCGAAAGGCGCATAATGATTTGGAGAATTTTCACGCATTTTTTTTACATATCTTTGATTCTATAGGTCATAGAAATTAAATTATACTTCATTAAAAATTAGCCTCATTAAATAATGACTCGGGAGGCGCACAATGTACCAAAAATTTAGATGTTACTTTTAGAAATCTTTGATTTATTACAGCTGATATTAAATAACCCAAATTCAGGAATTCAGAAGGTATTTGAGAGTAAAAATTAATTAACGTCAGTAGCAAGATACGACCAACTGTTTCCATTGTCAGACTTTGCTTTTGTGTTTAATTATTTACAATTCGGTGATGGCGGGTGAGAGATGATTAAGTGAGAACTACTAGCCATTTGGAGATAGTACTTTCAGATGTGTTTTGACAACAACCCTCAATGACTTTTAAAAAGATTATCGACCCCAAGGTCATAAACCTTTTGGGACGATCGAAAAAGGATAAAACCTTAAGTAGAAAAATATTATATCTCTAAGAAGTACACTGAGGTTAATCAAAAATCCATTATCTTCAGAATATTTTGCCTTTGAAGCCAATACTGTGTAACGTCTATAGAATGATGGATGATTCGAGATTCAATGTGTTTTATGTAGTTACACAAAAAGAAGAAAATTATATGGTAAATTTTTTTTATAGTTAATAGCGTGTGACGACAAATGATTATGTACCCTAAAATGATAAACGTGCAATATCTGGAGGCGGGCTGGTCCCAACTGCAGTCGCCGAAACACACATATAAATGCTTGGCAAAATATTGTCAACTTGAACGTGACTGCTAGTTGGCGGACTTACATTGAATACGCAAACTACTGAACCAACATCGCTTCATCTATATCGTTGTTAACATGCCCACCTGTAAAAATTCCTCTTCACACTTGCTTGTAGTAGTTACCTAATATCATAGAAGGAAGGAAAAATTGAGCTATCTCGGGACGCCTGGCAGATGTGACACATCTAAATTGTTTAATATAAGTTATATGCTTAAAATAATAGATTACGAAAGGAATCAACTATGGCATAATGAACAGATAAAGACAAATTTGTTCCATAAAATAATTACTGGTAATGATTCATTTTTTAATAAATACAAAATACAAAAATTCAAACAGGCGCTGGCGCGGTGTCTTTAACGGCATTTATCAAAAATCACTAGGTAGTCAAATAAGCGTTTCTACAAATAGGGCTGCAAATGTTTTTGAATATTAAAAGTGCAATGTTCGTGTTTTACGTTGTCACATCGCCACGTCAACAATCAGGTTTATCCGCGTCTAGATGTTTCACAAAAAATACGAGGGGTGATTCTAAATCTTCACATTATAGATGTAATAGATATAGATATAATTTTCAAACGCCTTTGGTCCTGTCGAGACGGTAGCTAACGTTAATGGTGATTGCGTAACCCAGCCAGCCCACGCGGTTTTATAGTGGAAGGCATAGCATGAGGATAAGGCTAAGTCATTCTTCACATCGCTATGACACAGAAGATAACGTACATCAAGTGAGGCGACTTAGTGACACGTTTAGCTGTGTCGCGTGACGGGATCAGCTAATGAATATTTAGTATTACGTAAACGAGAGTATAGGCGTCTGTACCCGATTGAGTTGCGACTAAAATACATATAATGATACACTTACCACAATAGCTCTCAAATTGGACAAGATGCATGATTTGCAAAACTGCTTCTTAAGAATGTCACTCAGTGCTCCACGAGACATCCAGACGATGAATCTCCATAATGATTTGGGGATTCCTTCGATCTGGACGTACATTAAACTCTTCACGACTAATTACTCTGAAGACGTTGCAAACGATGCTAGCTCGATAGCAGTATTTGCTGCATGCTACATCCACAAGTTCAACACCGAACGCTCTAAAAGACAATACCACCGATCCTGCCGATGACATAACGGCGGTGAACGATTCGATATAACGTGCTAACGCTTACGCCTGCGTAAGCATAGCTCATGCTTCCATGGTCTGGCGGTCAATTTCTCTCTCGCGAACTCGCCGCGGCCCTCTTTGTCTTAGATGTAGGTTCAATCTCCCGGAGAGAAGGAGAAAACGTTATATTTTGGCTACCGGTTATAAACCAGGATAACAGTGGTGACTGACATTTAGCGGTTTCCATTATTTTTAAATTGTATTGAACTTAGCCTTACAGCAGACAATGTGTCGTGATTTGATAAAAAAAAATTCAAAACCTTAGATTTATTTAAATTTAAAAATGAATCATTTGAAACTCTGGGAATCACGTAACAAATATAGAATTTATTGTTTTTCCTTAACCATAAAACGATGAATTTAAATCGTAACTGGTCAAGGAATTTTTTTTATTGATTGATGTTATTATTAGTTGCTATTTTTATTTCTTATTATAAATATTTAAGTTGTAGCCTAAAGTCGTGATGGTCGAGTGGTTTTACTGGTATAATGTCAATTTCATGTTCGCTTATACTTTGTTTACTTTGAAATCAATTCCCCTGTGTAATTTTATACTCTAATATTATTACATTGCAGATAGATAACTATGGGCTGAGTACTACTAACGTCACCGCATTTATCCTTCGACAAACTTATAGTACATTATCCCGAATCTGCGTCGGCACTTCCCTTAAAGTAGGCACTTGAAAGTCTAGACGTTCCTTGAACTTTATTCGGAGTGTATATTCTAACTCGATTTATTACATATCGAGCGAACGTATGTACCTATATATACTTTTAGATTGGATTAAGATATGTACTTGTATCGAAGTTGAATTCATTGATTCAATTCACATTTACACACTGCTGTCTAGACTTTCGATCACAATTCTCTATTCCCTTTTACTCAGAGGTACTTGGTATCTTTATTGCCTTTTCTTTGTGTTCCGTTTTTCACCATTTTCCTATGTAAGGATTAAAAATCTTAGTTATAAATCACTGTGGCAAATGGATCATTGAGTTGTATTATAATTTAGCAAACCTCTGTATCGAATATATCTTGAGATTTCTATAGTTTAATTATCCTTACCGGGCATAAAGAATGAACTTGATGAAGGATAAACGCCGATTTTTTTTGTAAGCTTGTTATTTTCGCCAAAGGATTATTTGGAATTGGCAATAGAAAAGGAGAGAGGGCTGATCGCGATTTGATACGATTCAGTACACACTCCTTTGACGTGTTGCATGAGCGTAATATTAAGTCACCAAGATTTGTTAAACCTGAAATAATTATATACAAGCCGAGTGAAAGTCGTGGCTATTTCAAAAAGTTTACTTGCATAAGGAAATCGTAATCAAAGTCCGTAGAATATCTTAAAGTTAACAATCACATGCTTGACAAAATTATCGACCGATTAGATTGTCGACATTAAAATTACAATTATAACTTTTGATAGAACGAATCCAATTTAATGAAACAAAGACTACATTTTATTTGACGATATGCTTTTTAATTTAATTGGTGAGGTTTTATCATACCCGTAGCACTTTATAGTAGTGATGCGTGGTTAATCAAACACACATAAAAAAAAAAAGATTGAAATGTATTTTAATGCTTATTTCGAGACACCTGTGCCAATTCATTTGTTAATTTAATAAGTACATACATATTACATTAATATTATTGCACGTGTAGAAGATACTTAGATTATAGATCCAGATCAAAAATCTAATTAATATAAACACGGTACATTTAAATTCTCATTGCATATGTAGATTCTAGATATCTAAAGAACTATTAAAATAATTTCAAAGTCAATATTAGTCATTCAAATTTTTTTAACATCTTTTTTAAACGAGATAAACCTTGTGTCTAATAAATTTCGCCCGAATGTAATTTAGATATAAAATCAAGTATTTAGTAATTTTAGTTTAATCTATGTTAAATATATACTTACGTCTCGTAATTAAATTTTTACTTGTATTTAATTAATCGTATAATTCTTATCGGCTATAAATTTTCGAAAGATTTATACTGTCCATAGATGTAGAATATAGCATTAAAATCGGTCAAGAGTAAACAGTTATTACATTAATTAGTTTTTTTTTTAAGTTACATATCTAACAAATATTGTTGAGATAGAAATGTAGGTGGTAGAGTCACGCTGAAGCTATTACTGGGTTCACTATGAATGGTTCTGCTCATCCGGGGTAGTACCACCCGAGCCAGAGAAAACCGACGTGAAGTAACAGTGCTTACATTGTTGCGTTTCGTTGATTCAGTGAGAGCGCCGGAGGACCACCTGCCCTTCTCTCCCTCTTTCTCCAAACATTGTATGGCAACGCACTTGCAACCCGTCTGGTGTTGCTAGTGTCTATGGACGGCGGTGATCACTTAACACCAGATGACCCGACTGTTCGTTTGCCTCCTATGATATAAAAAAAAACCTTTTTTTTTCTTTTTTTTATTGTAGCACGACAAAATGACAGCACTATGCCTGATGGTAACCACAGTGCAATCCAAAAATAATAGCGACCACCGATTGATACACTATCCATCGCCGGTCGCCACTATCATGCCGGCCTGCAAAAAGCTGGATATGCACAAGCTGATCCCGAAACGCGACCCGCAGAAGCGAATCACTATTACGGGCTTTTTCGCCATATACATGGTGGTTGTGACCCAGTCGGGCTGTAAAACCCTACCACCCCGCTTTCGCCATTGCCTCGTTCGTTATTCAGCAGGGTGCACCACGTGCAGGTGAGGTTGGCTTGGGTGTCTCAAGTCTTATGATGTTATTTGACACCCCTTACACCCCCAAAATTCTAAAATCCTAAAATTATTATCAGTAATTTTAAACGGCTATCAATTTTCGAAAGATTTATACTCCCATAGATGATGAATATACTATTAAAATCAGTCAGGAGTCAAGATATATTATACTAATAAGTATGATTTACGATATTGAAATGTATTATAAATAATTTATTTGCAATTTATTTCAGAATAGCCTATACAAAAATTAGAATAAATTAGAATTTTAATTTTGTAATAGTTTCTTTACGATTTACCTAAGCGCTATTAATAAATCTGATTGCCTATAAATTTAGGAATAACTTATACTCACTATATTATAAAAATATGTGGAACCGTTTCTCATTTAAATCCAGATATATTACAGTCTATACTAATATTATAAAGAGGTAAAATTTGTGAGTTTGTGACGTTGTAAGGGGCAATCTCAGAAACTACTTAACCGATTTTGAAAATTCTTTTACCGATAGGAAGTCACTTTATTTGTGAGTATCGTAGTCTATATATTAATCCAAAAACTGAAAATACTTTTTTGTGGTAGTCGGATTTGTCAAGTAAGTCTGAGAAACAACGGTCGAATGAAAACGTTTCCTATGATATGATTGAGTTCCAGAGAAAAGTTATAGAGCTTGATAATATCTATGTCCAGCTTTTATATTTAAATCACAAAAAGTAGTCTTATATATATCGTTATCTCTCAACAAGTGGGCACGGGTCAGCTAATAAACAATTAATTTCTCGAGTGTTTTAGAGTAGTTAATGAATTAAAAAATTAGAAAAAGTTAAATATTTTTTTATAAATTTGAAAATTTAGGGTTTGTTATTATAATCTTTAAAGATATTATGATCATGTAATCTGAATTCTTAAACATACGAAATGTATAGAGGTTCTTACTGGCTCTCAAGTTCAGCCAGTGTTGCCGTTTAAGAAATAAAAATTCTCCAGACGTCAATTAAAAAGTCGCTAATTTTTGAAAAATACATGTTTAAAAAAACGCCTGAAGTCGCTAAATATTTCATCGTAAAAAATATGGTGAAAATATAATATTGTGAATAGTTCACTGTGATAAAACGAGCAAAAAGCTTTAGTTAAATCAGTTATAACCAGTTATAACCACTTTGTAACTCTTCTTGATGTTTCCATTCTGATTTATATTTTTTATTTTACTTTTGAGCATAACTCTTCTTTTTTAAAGGATATCCATTCGTAAAAATAGATTTTGATATCAATATCTACAATTTAACAAAGAAACTGATTAAGATAGGTTTGTTTTGCGATAACGTTACATAGTAACTGGTCGGATGCTAAAATTTAAGTATATAAAATAGGATACATCGTCGTATCATTCTACCAACAAAAAGTTTTAGACATTAAAATCTTTTTGGAAAACATACATCGTGCCAATATTTTTTCTTTTATATTTATATTGCGAAAACAGATTATAAATACAACGTTATTTCTGGAGTTTTTGGCGGAATCTTGAAATGTTATGTAGTGGACTTTATATTTTATTCATAATCTTGTGTTATTTGACTGTATATTTTGTAATATTGGCGGTGTTTTACGTAATATAGTATGGTTGTTGTGCATAAGTGAAGTGGATGGGAATTAATATCACGGAGCATGAGTTTTGAGATACCACAAAACTCCTTGAAAAGTTCAAGCAAGGGTGCCACCATTTTGTTAGAATATTGAAATTATCTACTGCCTATTTGGTAATGGCTGAAATAATTTATGAGATAGTTGTCGAAAAAAAAAATTAGTTGTCTCTAATGTCGGTATACGAAGGATAATTTTACGTGATAACGACTCGGACGCATCGGCCGATGGAGTGGAAGAGAGATAGATGCTTCACAAGCCGAACGCTTAGACTGATCGCGCCTCTCTAGCGCTCACGCTTACACGCTCGGCTCGGTTTGCACATGAGATTGAGTTATGCTTTTTCGTGCATGCAGCCGGCATTTTTTGATTTATGAGACGTTATCACGTCAAAAAGGATAACTAGCTGTACCCATTTAACCGTAAAACTAGACTATAGGAATTATAAATGAAATATACTGTTAAATTACCGTAACAATGGATATATTTGTTTATATTCAGATATATATAAATACATATTTCTAATTTTCACCAGTCACTGTTTAATATTTGATGCCAAGTTAATACCAAACTGCATTAGTTTCGGATAAAGATAGAACTGTTATAAATCGTGCTTTATAGCTTGTTGTTCAGATTTGAAGTTGTTTGAAATCAAAGCAAACATATTCGAACGATGTTGTTGATGGAATATTTTGTAAATTAAATGTTGCCGCTTTGATGCAACATGGCGGCGCCTTGTCAAATAATGGAAGCGGGTTATATGTTATTTTAATCCTGAAATTGTGTTTTAAATTAAATTCAAATATTCAAATGAAACACATTGGGTTCTGCATCTATTTCAGATAAGTTATCTATACTAATATTATAAAGTGGTAAAGTTTGTGAGTTTGTGACTTTGTAGGGAGTAATCTCAGGAACTACTAGTCCGATTTGTAAAAATTCTTTCAATGCTATATAGCTCATTTATCGAGGATGGTTATGAATATATGTCATCACACAAGACCAATATGAGCGGAGCATCTCTGAAGAATGATTAAAAATCGGGTATTATTAATTTAAATATAGGATACTATATCATCTTCCGTCATTAATCTATACTAATATTATAAAGCTGAAGAGTTTGTTTGTTTGTTTGTTTGGTTGAACGCGCTAATCTCAAGATCTACCGGTCCAACTTGAAAGTTTCTTTTCGTGTTAGATAGCTCATTTATCGAGGATGGCTATAGGCTACATTTCATCACGTTAAAACCAATAGGAGCGGAGCACTAATGAAGAATGTCTCAAAATCGGGCAATTTTAGAGCATCCGCTGCGTGTCAATGTCAGTATTATATTAGTTGCCATGGTAACATGATAACATTCTATTGGAAATATTAACAGGGTTTATTTTTGTATCCTGTTCATAAGTTTATTCTACGTTATTTTTAATTCCAATTTTTGATTATACGTAGAACGTTGCTATCGCAAACATTTTAAAAGTCTATTTTGTGCTGCTATTCTAAAAGGTTAGTAGTAATAATATTCGTCCATCAATACTGGCGAAGGAATCAATCCATACTGCCAATTCTGAAGGTGTGAATAAAATAATAAGTGCCAAATCTTCTATATAATATTTCGTAAATTTTTATCTTCCTAATTTTCAAGACCCCAGAATACATGCTCCGTGGTATTATTTTTCATTCATTTCACTTATGCACAATAAACAAACCATATTACATAAAGCTCCACGAATTTAACACAATATAGAGTCAAAAACACAAGATTATTAATAAAATATAAAATCCCCTACATGACAGACTGAAATCCCGTCAAAAACTCCTCAAAAAGTTTATTCTACGTTAGTTTTGTTTTTTTTGGTTTGCGATATATTACGTATTATAAGAAGAATGTGTGTGTATATAATTTAAAAATAAATACTTTTTGATGAATACATATATCTGCGGTGCTACAAATAACAACATTTTTTTTTAATTCTGTCGATATGTCTGTTTGTTTATTTGTTCCGGGTAATCTCCGAGACGGCTGGACCTATTTGAACGGTTTTTTTTTCTCAGAAATGACTACAATATTGACCTAGCAAGATCTTAACAGCTTCAACAGACTACAAGTAATATTTGAACGGGAATTTTACGGGCAAATAACTATGTTGTGATGAAATCTGTGTATTCGTATGTGTGAAATTGACCAAAAATATGTTGTTCATTATAAACATGTGCGTGTGACGTACATTGTTCTGGACTCCAAGAATAAATATAATTGAACGTCATATGTTTTTATGTGATTTAAATTATAGCAAGGTATATTATAGCTTGATTATATCAACAATATGGACATATTATATCTATATAATAAAAGATTTAACACATATTGTTTAATAATGTATATATATATATATATATATATTCATTACTTTCTTATATAGTGTAAGTGAGCACTGAGGGTGATACATAGATAGTAGTTTAAATTTCCAACTATGTGGCTTATGAGAAATCCCATCCCATTCGATACACTATTAGTATTCACATATATAATATACATATTACCTGTTACTGTATATGATGTGCGTGTCATACTTACAAATATTTATGAAATAGTATTATTGTTATTTACACATCTAATAACAATTTTAAATTTATTTAATATATTCAAAAAACGCGTGCAAAGCCGCGGGTAACAGCTAGTAGGATATAAAATGCCAGGTCAATAGCGTAGTCAGTTCGAGAAAAAAAAGCTATAAAATGCAATAAGAGTTTGTTTTAGTGAAACCGGTATGTTTAGAAATCAGCATGTTCAGATAATTAATTTTAAAAAGTCTAGAATTTTATAACACTATTAGCGGCTATTTGAGTTTTATGAAATTAGGAATTATGCAGAAATCGGTCTTTGATCAGGCGTTTTCTACAGTTACTATCATTAGCCAGGTTATTAGATGCCTTTACCAACTAATTATATATATTTAGGTGCAATCGATATGTCTTATTTTATCTCAAAATTTCAATCAAAATGAAATTAATTTACAATATAATAAAGTTGATCAAATAAATTAATACCGTCGCTTATTTGAAATGTGATTGAAGATTATTTTACGATAATTGCATGTTTTAATTATGATATGGCTTATATTATAGGTTGGTTCTATTTTTGCATTATAAATCGAGAATTGACCTCGCCATGTCTGAATGTTTATGATGTGACTTTTATTCAAATAAAAAAAAATATCCGAACACATTAAATGGCATAGTATTCATTTCTATTGCACGAATTGGCCTTACATCAGTTTTTAGAAGAAAAAATTGTATTCGTTTTCCACATAATACTCTTTATTTTTACTTTATTTTTGGCAATCAATCTTTCAGATTATTACTGCCATTGTCGCGTAGTCAATAATATTACAAGCGTCGTGCGATCACTTCAATATTAAGCGTCGTGTGAGTCAATATTCTAACAAGATGGTGGATTCCAGGGAGTTTTTGTAACATCTCAGAATTTCATGCTCCGTGGCATTATTTTCCATTCACTTCACTTATACACAATAAACTAACTATATTACGTAAAACACCATCAAATTTACAAAATATAGAGTCAAATAACACAAGTTATGAATAATATATAAAATCCACTACATGACAGACTAAAATACCGCCAAAAAATTCCAGATAATACTTATTGGGTATAATTTTAGTGCATTTTGAGATATGATGCTTTAAAATTGACGTATGCCAAATTACAAAAATGCCATAGTAATTTTGAAATGAATCTTGTTAATGGCAGGATAGGGAAAAAATTGCGTTACGCGTTAAAAGTAAGGTAGCTAGGTATATATATCTGTCTGGGTCTAGAATTAAACCAAAATCAGTAAATGTATAATAAAATATTGATTCTAGGGGTTTCCGTATTGTATATAATTTTTTAGTACTGTCCTATATATAATTTAATACATACTAGCCAACAAAAGTTTCACCTCTTTCGATTGTACACGCTGATACACGCACAGCTTATATCAGAACGGACAACATGATTTTGTAAAGCTTTGAAAAGTTTTGATTTTCATAAGTTTATTGAAGTTATACTTCTTTTGGCGTGTTAAGGAAAAATGATGAGAGTAAATTTGTACAATGCGCGCGCATACCGTCACTAAAAACTGACACCCTGAAGTTAGTTATAGTCAACATTTTGTTTCTTTGTATTAAAACTTTCAATGTATTAAATACCTTTTTTCTATTGTTGGTGTTGTTTTTTCTACAAACGTAGAATAAGACGAAAGATAAAAATTTTGAAAATATTTTTATCTTGTTTAGCTAAAGAAGTATAACTTCTAACGCGTGTACATAAGTACACACACACTTTTTTTTTAATTGTTTACTGTACTAAATACTGTATTTCTGCGAGACACAAGAGTTATTTAAAACTGAAGTTCTGTTCATAGATGTTTCATTTTTTTTTTTTCGATCTCGACAGACATTTCAATGAAATATAGAGGAAGCTATTACAATTAATAGCTTGTAATAAATGTAAAAAATAGTTAAAAAAAACTAATTTCAAAATATAACGAGATACGACTAATTACTGCGTTTTAGGGGTGTTAGGTGGTATATGGCTTCGATATATTGAATTAATCCGATATGTCGGTCTAGCCAATATATTATACTACTAAATGTGCCCGCGACTTCGTCCGCGTGGAATTTTTTTTCCTCGATCTGACTATGCTATTAACCTAGCAAGGTCTTAACAGCTTCACTGGACTACTAAAGCGAGCGCTTGCGCAGCCAATTTTATTTGACAACTAGCTCAAGAGTGCACGGCACGCCTCAACTTGGGTTGTTGCCTGATACGTGCAATGCACGACCTATCTGAGCTAACCTAAACTAACTATTCGTACATATATAAGTTGTTGAAAACCAATATCATGTACCAAGCATACATACCTCAACAATTCTTATATATATTTCGTATCGGATAATTTGCTAAACTCTTTCATTCGATAAGGAAAAAAAATAAAACCCCCTTTCATGTGTAAGCGTGTGTGCGTGCACGTATGTGGAGGTGAACAAAATATTTCTACTACGTAGAAAGTGGTGCCAACTGGCATAATAACATTTGACAGTAATGACATACTTGACTTCTTTGGCTTATACTATTTAAAAAAAACCAACCTGTCTGTACTATTAGATTTTCGAAAAAAATCATTCATTTTCACCAGGATTTTAGCGATGTGTATTTTGTTATCGTGGTGAAGGGGGCTAACGGTGCGGTATGCATGTCCAAGACAACGCAGAAATAGTCGTGGATAACAATTAGTTATGTTGTATCACGTCAACAAGGACGCCGGGTCGTCGCAGACGGTTGCAGGAGATTTGGAGAGAATTAAAGAGCGTTATATGCTGATAAATTTCTCATCATTTATTTAATGAAATTGTATTTTCTATATACAGAATAAATGTGCAATAAAAGTAGCATGTACACGGAAATAAAATACCACGTTGGCTATAGTTATAATAAGTTACACCGAACATTTATTAATTATACCTGGGCGACTAAGCCTGGTTGTTCAAAAAATATTTTTAAATTAAAATAAACTGTTAGGTTTGCCACACAAATGTCGCATTTCTTATACAAAAAAAAAGAAAAAGGATATCGCCAACGGAGGACCGGCAGGAGGAGGAGGCATTTTGACCAACTCCTTCTGCCACCGTAGCCGGACCTGAGGGGATGTAGTCGGGGGGCTCATCCCCTCATTGCACAGGTCTGGCGGACGAGGGGAGGCAGTTGGTGTACACTCAGCTGCCTCCCTATAGGTAGGAGCCCGGCGGCCACCTTCCGCCGGGCGGACCGTTGGGGCGGCTATCTAAGGGGAAGCTTAGCACGATCCCTTGCCGCCCCAACACTACGGTCTGTCGGTACACCGTGGGGTTTTAGTCCGTGCAAGCCGGACATAACTCATCCTCTCCCCCGGGAGGGTGGGTATCCATAAGGGATTTCCTCACGTAAAAAAAACGAAGATTTATATCGTTACTGTATCCCGTTCTCTTGCGTTTATTTTTTACTTTCCTTTTTTATCCAATCCGGTTGCAATGGAATGATTGAGTAATTAAAAACTTATAAGTGACCATGATACTGGAAATGATTTCGTATCAGATATTAATAAAAATAAATGTAACTTTTGATTGGTTGGCTAAACAAACCTGATGTAAATGAAGTCATACTGAAGGCGGATAATAAAGAATAATTTACAAGTGAATCTAATTAAAATAATATGATTCAGTTTGGCTCACGCACATATACTGATTTATTAAGCTTAAAGAACAACTAACTGACCGACTAATGTTATGTTATATAATAATATAGTATGTTGGAATTTATAATAGCAATAAAATGTAAGCGATTAATTAGAATTTTCTTATTACTTCCATGTTGATACAAATTTAAACTAAATGAAATATTTATTAGTGTATCACTTTGAATAGGATTGATTTGTAGATGTTTAGTAGACGGTAGATCCACGCGAAGCTATTACCGGCTTCAGAATGAATGGGTTCGCTCGCTCGGGGTAGTACGACCCTCGCAAAAACCCAACGTGAAGTAACAGTGCTTGCATCTCCTTCCCCATCTCCTCTTCCCTTTCCCCCATTCCCTAACACAAGTAGGCAACACACTTGCGATTCTTTTGGTATAGCAAGTGCCCACCTGTTCGTTTGCTTCCTATGATATAAAAAAAATGTTCCCAGTTTATTGTAAAATAGGTTTGCGTAAAATATCGTTTATTATTATTTCTAAGTCTCCATGAAAATATATTAATTTACTAGCGGTGTCCGTGACTTCGTCCGCGTGGAACCTCATGTAAATACAATGGTTAATAAAGTGTTCTAAATGTATTAGTCCATTTACTTATCTACTTTTTTCTCGTTATTACGCCGCGTCTTCATTAAAATTACAATAACTTTTGATAGATTGGACCGATTTGGATGAAACGAAAACTATATTGTGGTGTGATATTATTGTGAACGCAATGCTTTAGATGTGATGCGTGTTCATACAAACAGACATACATATAGACAGACATACATTTCTAAAAATGATTGGATTGTATTCTATTACTTAGGGGTCGTGTAAGAATTACGTAAAAAGAATTTTTGGAACTTCTCATTGCTCCCTCCCCCTGGTCAGCAAAAGTAAACAATGCTCTTACCTCCCCCATGCTTACGTAAACATTTATCTAGGTCTGTTCCGGTTTAATAGAGAAATATTGCTGACGTAATTACTACCCGGAACCCCCATCCTTTATGTCATCAAAAATAAGCAAATTAAGGACCCCCATCAGTGCTTATGTAATACACGAATGGCCCCTTATTACAAGACGCCTACAAGATGTTTTTTCATTAATATCTAAAAAGTACACAGCCGTTTGATTCACATATTTATTATATGTATAGACTAGCTGTTACCCGCGGCTGTGCACGCGTTTTTTTAATATATTAAACAAATTTAAAATTGTGATCACACATCTAGTGTAAATTACAATAATACTTTTTCAAAAATATTTGTAAGTATCACAAGCACATCATCTACTGTAACAGGTAACGTGTACATTATATATGTGAATACTAATAGTGTATCGAATGGGATGGGATTAATCATAAGCCACATAGCTGGAGTTTTAAACTACTATCTATGTATCACCCTCAGTGCTCACTTACACTATATAAGAAAGTAATGAAAATATTAAGCTATACATTATCGAACAATATGTGTTAAATCTTTTATTATATAGATATAATATGTCGATATTGTTGATATAATCAAGTTATTAATAGACCTAGCTATAATTTAAATCACATATAAACATATGACTTACAATTATATTTATTCTTGGAGTCCAGTACAGCGCACGTCACACGCGCATGTTTACAGTGAACAACATATTTTTGATTAATATCACACAGACTGTAGTCACCAACACAAAACCGAACGTGCTGGGCCCATAACCCAGAGCTCCGTGGATCGAAACCACGCTCTGCTACCAAAAAATTGTAGGAGATAGTCACCAACACAAAACCGAATGTGCTGGGCCCATTTAAAAGTTTACTTCGGGGTGATGATCACTCCTGAGTGAAACTGTGTTTACACAGCAATTCTATAATAATAAGAGGTAATTATCGTAAATCCACTCACCATACAGGCTCGGCGTTCCTGTCATGCTTCCACTGTGCTAGGTCTGTGTATAATGGTGTGTGTGTACTGTTTGTATGTATTCGTGTAAAATGTGTAGGAAGCACAAACACTGATAAACACAATAATAACAATAGTCGTCCTTTCAATAGTTCAAAATGTTCAAGTATGTGTGGGACGTCAACACGGTTCAAAAATTGCTCAAGATGTGTCGCATCTGACCCGAAGGAATATGCAGGCAAGCGAATCTTTTTTTGTAACTCCGTTTTTTACAATCACGTCCCACATTCCTTAACACAGACGAATGCACGAATAACAGTTCATCACTACATAGTGTAAAAAAAGTCCTGTTCCACGTCTGTTTATATGTATTCGCGATAAAATCAAAAACTACAGAATGCATCTTCATGTCGTTTTCACTAATATATAAAATCATTCTTCGGCAAGGTTTATGTATTGTCCTATTATCAGGGTGGGCAACGTCTGCTGAACCCGCTAGTTTAAACTAAAACAGCTAATTAGTTACTTATTTGTCCGTAAAATTGCCGTTCAAATATTATTTGTAGTCCGGTGAAGCTGTTAAGACCTTGCTAGATCAATAGCGTAGTCATTTCTAAGAAAAAAAAAACTGTTCTAATAGGTCCAGCCGTTTCGGAGATTAACCAAAACAAATAAAAAACAGACATATCGACAGAATTAAAAAAAAAAAAACTGTTGATGTTTGTAGCATCACAGATATATTTATTCACCAAAAAGTATTTATTTTAATATAAAATACACTTACTTTACTTTTATAATACGTAATATATCACAAGTTAAAAATTGGGAACAAAACTAACGTAGAATAAAGTTTTTGGCGGGATTTCAGTCTGTCATGTAGTGGATTTTAGGTTTTATTCATAATCTTGTGTTACTTGTCTCTATATTGTGTTAAATTGGTGTCGTTTTATGTAATATGATTCGTTTATTGTACATAAGTGAAATTAATTAAAAATAATACTACGGAGCATGAATTCTGTTGTCTTGAAAATTAAGAAGATAAAAATTTATGAAATATTATATAGAGGATTTGGTGCTTATACCTTTACATTAACTTGGACATAGAAGAAAACTACCTATTGCGACAACTTCAGAATTGGCAGTATGGATTAATTCCTTCGACTGTCTTATTGGACGAATATTATTACTACTAAAGTTTTTGAATAGCAACACAAAATAAACTTTATAAATGTTTGCGATATAAACGTAACACGTATAATTAAAAATTGTAAACAAAACTAACGTAGAACAAACTTTTTCAATAGGAACATAAAATAAACCATGAAAATATTTTTGATATAATATTATCGCGTTACCATGGCAACGCATATAATACTGACATTGACACGTAGCGGAAGCTTCCAAAATTGCCCGATTTTGAGACATTATTCATCAGTGCTCAGCTCCTATTGGTTTTAACGTGGTGATATGTAGCCTGTAGCCATTCTCGATAAATGAGCTATCTAACACTAAAATAAATTTTCAAATCGGACCGGTAGTTCTTGAGATAAGCGCGTTCAACCAAACAAACAAACAAACTCTTCAGCTTTATAATATTAGTATAGATTACGTGTAGAATTCCTATCCGAGACTGCCGCAATACTCTTCGATCCCACGAAACGCGCTAATAAATTTGAGCCCATCAGGCTATACGGAATCGATATCCCTTGGGTCGAAGAGGTCAAATATCTCGGTGTCACATTAGATAAACATTTAAAGTTCAATTCACATATAGACAGAGTGTGAAACAAAGCCGCTATGGTCTTGGGTCGCCTCCATCCGTTGCTTTGTCATAAGAGTAAGATGTCCTTCAGACACAAGCTCACTATGTATAAGACGTGTATCCGTCCCGTGATGACATATAGCTGCCCCGTTTTTGCGCATATGTCCAAAGATAACTTTCATAAGCTGCAGGTTCTCCAAAATCGTGTTTTACGTAAAGTGCCCGGTGCTCCGTGGTACATTCGGAGAGTCGATCTCCATAGAGACCTAGAGATCCCTTCTATCTGGGCGTACGTAAAATCACTTACAATCAGTTATTTTGAAAAAGCTGCGAATCATCCCAATCCTTTAGTGGTATCCGCCGCAAACTATGAACCCGTACCTAACGCTGCGCGTTATAAAAGATGTCCGCGATGCATTTTTACCGACACTCCTGATTTAATCACGTCAGCGAACGATCAGTATCAGCCTATCCCTCGAAGCAGAGCGTGCTCACGCCTACGCCCGCGTAACCACAGATCACGCCGCCGTGGTCTGGGGGTTAATTTCGCTCCCGTACACCCGATTAGGCCTCCCACGGCAGCGGCTCAAGCCTAGGTTCGATCCCTCGGTAGGGAGCCCTTGAGTGCGTTGCTTGCGCGATACGGTGACACACAAATATACATCACCGCTACAACACTACACGATCACCCCCACACACGTGCACGCTACACGCTTACACATGAAAGTGGAAGGGTTTACTTTTTTCCCTTATCGAACTGAAAAACTCTCAATCTTCCGATAATAAATATATGGAGGAGTTGTTGAGGCGTGTATGCTTGGTACACATATACGTTTCAACAACTCATACATATATGAATGGTTAACTAGGTTAGCTAAGATAGGTCGCGATTTTGCATGCAACAGGCAACAGCCAAGCCGAGGTGGGCCGTGCACCCTTGAGCTGGTTGCCAAAATAAAATCGGCTGAGTGCCTTAAGCGCTCGCCTTAGTAGTCCGGTGAAGCTATTAAGACCTTGCTGGGTCAATAGCGTAGTCATTTCGAAAAAAAAAAAATCCTATCCGAGACTAGCTAAATTAAGTTTTTTTTCCGACGTCGATCAGGAATTGCTTAGTTTCTAAATACGATAACATTTAATTTTTTTGTTTTTTTTTGACATGACATATAAATGAATTATAATTGCAAATCTTTATAATCGCCAAGGTGTTTCAAAATTTTTTTTGTTCATTTTTTTTAAATATTTTATGTTTATTATTTTAAAGTAAGCTTTTTTTTATGTCATAGGAGGCAAACGAAAAGATGGGTCACCTGATGTTAAGTGATCACCATCGTCCATAGACACTTGCAACACCAAGGGAGTCGCAAGTGCGTGGCCAGCCTGTGTTTGGGAGGAGGGTGGGGGTGGCAGGGAGGGAAGGAGGAAGGGGAAGGGGAATGTAGGTGGGTCTCCGGCTCTCTCACTGACCGAACGAAACGCAACAATGCAAGCACTGTTACTTCACGTCGGTTTTCTGTGAGAGGGTGGTGCTTCCCCTGACGAGCCGACCCATTAGTGCTGAAAACAATAATAGCTTGGCTCCACCACTACTAAGCTACAGATTATTACTTATCTTGTGACGTATCCATGTCGATCATGGATGTCCATGGATTGGCTATGAAATACGACGTAACTGCTTAAAGGTTACTCGAAAATATTCACGTCAGTGACTTATAATTTAGAATGAACAATGACAAAACCCAGATGCACAGTCTCGAATAAAAGTAACGCTCAAAACCTGCCATAGAAACTCCCCAAATAATCATACGCGGTTATAGCTATGCGATAAACTTATGATTTTGGAAATTTAACTTTACCTGAATATTCTAAAGTTGTTTTTACAAGGACGAAAGCGACGTGAGACCATTTGAAATGAGTCCATAATCTAAAATTATGCACTCATTTTTGTATGCCGACTGTGAGACGTTAAGTGTGCATTTTGCGTTTTCGTATATCAATGAGAATGAACGTAAAAAATGGTGCTTTGTCTTTAATTTACAATGAACATATTCTTGAAGATGACGAATCCTGTTTAAGTTTTGATACCTTGATATTTATGAGTTCTGCCCTTTTGTAGTTTCCCATTTCTCATACGAAATCTGTGATTCGATTTCTCAATTTTCGAATATTATTAAACGTTAACAGAAAACTCTTTTATCGAAATGGTGAATGAACTTTATAAATATATATTGCAAATATATTTTCCTTTTAGTTTCGGATGTTGTTTTTAACAAAAAAATATTTTAAAATAATTGTTATTGAGATTGTTATTATAATATGACTATCAGAGACAAACAGGAAATCTAAACGGTAAGACCAGATTTGGAATATCAGATTTTTAACTTTTATTTGCATTCAATTGTAGGTATACATACAAACTGGTAAATAAAACACTATAACCGTTGTAATTGACGACGGAATTGATATTAAATAATTAATGACAGAGCTTCACGATATTTTTAATTACTAGCTATGTTTAGCGATTTGTTTTCTAATATACATGACAGTTAGAAGTTGTCAAAACCAGTTTCCACCAACCTGGTTAATTATAGACAATTCAACAACATGCCTAAATAAGTAATAACTTTAATAATATGTGCCAAAAAAAATATTTACGCCGTCCTAAAAATCGTGGACTCGTGCTGTGAATCTTGCTTATCTATACTAATATTATAAAGCTGAAAAGTTTGTTTGTTTGGTTGAACGCGCTAATCTCAAGAACTACAGGTCCAATTTAAAAGTTTCTTTCAGTGTTAGATAGCTCATTTATCGATGATGGCTATAGGCTACATATCATCACATTAAAACCAATAGGATCGGAACACTAATGAAGAATGTCTCAAACTCGGGATATTTTTAGAGCATCCGCTGTGTGTCAGTATTATATGCGTTGCCATGGTAACATGATAACATTCTATCGGAAATATTATTAGGGTTTATTTTGTGTTCCAGTTCAAAAGTTTATTCTAGGTTATTTTTAATTCCAATTTTTGATTATAAGTAGTACGTTGCTATCGCAAACATTTTTATAGTCTATTTTGTGCTGCTATTCTAAAAGATTAGTAGTAATAGGTAATATTCGTCCATCACAATACAGGCGAAGGAATTAATCCATACTGCCAATTCTGAAATTGTCAATATAGGTAGTTCTTATGTATTCTCTATATATAAGCGCCAAATCTTCTATGTAATATTTCGTAAATTTTTATCTTCTTAATTTTCAAGCCCCCAGAATACATGCTCCGTGGTATTATTTTTCATTTATTTCACTTATGTATAATAAACAAACCATATTACATAAAACGCCGCCAATTTAACACAATATAGAGTCAAATAACACAAAATTATGAATAAAATATAAAATCCCCTACATAACAGACTGAAATCCCGTCAAAAACTCCTCAAAAAGTTTATTCTATGTTAGTTTTGTTCTCAATTTTGGGTGTGTGATATATTACGTATTGTAAGAATAAAGCGTGTGTATATAATATTCAAATAAATACTTTTTGATGAATACATATATCTGCGGTGCTACAAATATCAACATTTTCTTTTTAAATTCTGTCGATATATCTGTTTGTTTATTTGTTCCGGGTAATCTCCGAAACAGCTGGACCTATATGAACGGTTTTGTTTTCTTAGAAATGACTACGCTATTGACCTAGCAAGGTCTTAACAGCTTCAACGGACTACAAGTAATATTTGAACGGGAATTTTACGGGCAAATAACTAACTAATTAGCTGTTTTATTTTAAGCTAGCGAGTTCAGCAGACGATACCTGATATTATATCTGTACAATAAAAGATTGAACACATATTGTTCGATAATGTATAGCTTAATATTTTCATTATTTTCTTATATAGTGTAAGTGAGCAATGAGGGGATACATAGATAGTAGTTTAAAGTTCCAGCTATGTGGCTTATGATAAATCCCATTCCATTCGATACACTATTAGTATTCATATATATAATGTACATGTTACCTGTTACTGTAGATGATGTGCGTGTCATACTTACAAATATTTTTGAAAGAGTATTATTTTTATTTACACATGTAATAACAATTTTAAATTTATTTAATACATTCGAAAAACGCGTGCGGAGCCGCGGGTAACAGCTAGTCTTGTATAAGCAACTGGCCTCACCAGTTTAGTTGGTGAATGTTGTCCCCAATATTCTCTAATGTTTACTAATTGAGTGGTTAATCTAATGTCATGAAGCGATGATGACTCAGGCGACTTTTTACTTATTTAGGCTGATTTTACCAAAGCTGATTAGTAGTCCGGTGAAGCTGTTAAGACCTTGCTAGGCCAATAGCGTAGTCAGTTCGAGAAAAAAAAGCAATGTAGGTTTGAATTCTTGCTAATGAGCCGGAACTTGTGAGCAAAATCATCGTGATGCATACCGTACATAGTTTTGGGTGTTCGACATTCAATGTTAAAATAAATCATTTTGCAACCTAATCTTTATTAAATCAACTGTCTGGCGTCAGGAAAAATGTGTCATCGAATATATTATTGCTTTTCAAAAGGTCAGTGTGAATAGTGTATCAGTCATGCTAAAATGGCCAGCACGTTAGAATAGCATACCTTTTTCTAAGCTCTTCTGGTTAGTTGCCATCTTCTAGTTGAAGTTCCTGTATCTAGCATTTAAGAGTCAGTCTTGCTGTGGGGTTAGATTGTTCATCATCTTAGACGAAATCGTAATTTAACATCAGACGAGATTGTGGTGAAATTCTTAAACCTATAAAATATAAAAAATTATTTGGATAACATTTGATACAACGAAATGCTTTTAATGACAATCTACTTATTCCAATTTCGTGGTCATTTACATGAATATTGAAAGACATCTTTTGTTTTCGAAATGATTAATTATCCTATTGGCCTGACGGACCTTCACAGCTTCACCGGATTAAGGCGAGCGCTTAAGGCACTTCGTCGCTTGGCAACAAGCTCAAGGGTGACAGAGTAGCCGAACCTCATCTTGAGCTGTTGCCTTGGATACAACTTCGCGAAACTGTCTAAGCTAAACTAGCTATTCATAAATGTAAGCACTCCCGCGACAAACTTGTGTACCGGCGTGTGAGCCTCACGAATTCAAACGTGTATTTCGTGTCTAATAACTTTTTTTTTAACATGTGGAAATCTTTTATGGACTCTCACCCTCCCGGGGGAGGAGGTGAGTTATATTCGAGTCTCACAGACTAAAAGTCTACGTCCGACCGTATTGTTGGTGCGGCAAGAGATCAAACTAAGCTAGTCTCCTTATATAGCCGTCCCAACGGTCCACCCGGCTACCTATAGAGGGGCACACTGGGTACATACCAGTTGCCCCCCTCGTCCGACGGACCTGTGGAATGAGAAGATGGGCCCCCCGGTATATCCCCTCAGGTCCGGTTACGGTGGCGGGAGGAGTTGGGCAAAGCGCCGCCTATCCCCGCCGATTCTCCGTTGACGGAGAGAGCCACTCAGAGGATTTACCTCGCAGGCCCTCTAGGCCGTTTCCTTCTGCGAGATGACCTCCTTGCAGAAGGAGGCCATAGCTCGCCAAGCCTGTTCGCTGCCGAGCATGGACGAAACCACACTCGGCAGCGATAAATTCCCCGTCCCCACCGCTGCGGCTAATCTAAACTAAGCTAGTTCGAAGATAAAAGAAAAAATAAAAACTCTTCCACCCTTCCATCATGTACCTTCTACATGTACCATGGGTGTGAACTGTATAAAAATAAATGAAATTGAAAAATATGTATTAACATAAAAAAAAAAAAAACTATGAAAGCTAATACTTAATACTTGTTACAAGAATAAAACATGTTCTGCGTCAATTGGGGATAATTTATCTTCCCAATTGTAAAATGTTTTAGAGAGATTCCAAAGAACAAACAGACTAAACTTCTCTATGTTAACAGTACGAATGTTACTATGGTGATTCATGTCTTGCCTTTTATTTGGTTAAATCATCTTGAAAACCATAAATCTTCAATTTGTACAACAAACTTTAAGACATAGTTATATCGGTAAAATGTATTTGTTTTTATATAATATATTTATGTTGCTTAAAGGAGTTATGCTCTAGAAGATTAGGAGACTAGTTTGAGATTACGGTAATTTATATATTTTTGAAAATTACGCAGCTGAAACAATTAACTTACGTTAATGAAATTGTTGTAAAAATTTATTATCCATGAACATAATTATGATAATAATAAAACGTTAGTTGGTAGGTCACGGGAGTGACTCAATCATTTTAAATTTCGACATCAGATACATACCAACAAAACAAGATTTATTAAATCAAGATGTATTTATTAATCCTTGTGGATACAATTATTCAAGTTCATTGCACAGGTCCGGCGGACGAGGGGGGGCAGCTGGCGTGTACCCAGCTGCCTCTCTATAGGTAGGAGCCCGGCGGCAACCTTCCGCCGGGCGGACCGTTGGAGCGGCTATTCAAGGGGAATAGCGGAGATCGATCCCTTTGCCGCTCCAACATCACGGTCTGTCGGTACATCGTGGGGCTTTAGTCCGTGCGAGTCAGACATAACCCATCCTCTCCTCCGGGAAGGTGGGGGTAAGGGATTTCCCCACGTAAAAAAAGGCGTATGCAAACGTTATAGCATTTTGCAGCCAAAACTGCAATTTTTTTTATTTAATATTATGCCTAAATGGAGTATCCATCTTCTCTAATCGTCGCTTGATAATCTATTCAACTTGCCGCTGCGAGGGTAAATTTATGTGGAACAGGGCAGTGGTCAAAAATTAGTTACCCTTTAGTATCACCCGGGAAGTATTTATAGAAGAATGAAAGGCATTCCTGCTTACACGAATAACATCAGTCCCTTGAAGTAATAACTTCGATGATATCGTCTTTATATAAACCATGCATTTCTTTTAAATTGGTTTTGCATATTACTAAGTCTTTCTTTTCAAGAGTGTTCGAACTAAAATAAGGTATTTGTTGGTGTAAAAAGAATCGAAATTGCAAATATGTAAGTATTTCTATCAGATCTGTCATTAAATCTCGCACGTGCCATGCAAACAATTACAATTATATAGATTTCCTGGCAAACTTATTACTATGCCATACGTGTCCGAATAACCATCACATTCGTATCAACTTGACGCGGCTAACCAATCTGCGTGGCTAGCATTGAAAATAACTTTATACTTACATTGATTTATTATTTAAATGGCTGTGAGCCTTAAGTAATTGATGTTTCAATATTATTACGAACTGTATGCAGAAGAATACTGAATATATACACGTCCTAGAACTATTTTAACAGGCTCTTAAGGAAACCGTACCTTTGTTGTCTGAGACTCTAAGCTGTTACTGTTTGATGTATTAGCTTTGATCAAAGTCCAACATTATATTAAGTAATAATATTATCACAGTGCATATGCAATGCGCAAAATGACTGCATTTCAAATACAACAACTGTTCCAGCATATAAATGTAATATAGCAATGGGTGTATATCTATATATTTCTATTTGAGGATCGTAGTTAATCAGTTACATAGTAGAAGAAACTTAAAGCCAGTAGCGTGCTTTAGGCTCATCACGGCATTTTGCTTTACCGAAAATTTGAGCAAAGTTTGGCGACGATTTTCGCTTCGATTTTGCTTCATCGATAAGTTTAGGATGTAAACAACAAACTTAGTAAAGAAATTCTAATTAAATCTCTTATGAAGAATGCAATCAATGATTGCGGAATAAGATTTTTTATTTCTCAATAGTATTACTGGTACAAAGAACACGTGCATTGCCTAAGAAAATTAGAGAGAACTTTCATCGAATCTATAATATTACATTATGTTACGTAACATTTTTAACTGTTTTAGTTTAAAACATGTGCAATACCTATAGCTTCGTTGCGAATGCAACTACATATTGATAATCTTCGAAGGCTTTAAATTCTTATTCGTTTTTTCTTTGTTCCTCTTTGGAATTGCGAGTGACTGTTTCTTATATATGTTTTTCTTCATATCTCCCATTACAGTACTAGCATAATCTCAAAATTTATGACTATTTCAAAACATATTTTTAATACTTTATTTAATCTTTATCAGTATTTAGTTCAGTTCATATTGAGATTTGTGTATTCAATGGCTACTGAACTATATTGAAGACGAAAATAAATTTTGAATTTCATACTATTATTGTACGTATAGTTATTTGCACTCAATTATCCTGTAGATATGGTAAAGCGAAACGTCACTGACCTTTGAGATGAAGATGTGTCTAAAGGAATAGCAATACATCGAAACGCAAAAGGGAAATTAATTTTAGATTGCGTCTTGCTTAAAAAACATTTAGCTCATAAGTATTTTTAGATTGTAAGTGCAACTTAGTAACTGTTAAAATATGATTAAATATTGTATGATCTATATAAAATGTAACTAAATATTGCACTTAATGAAACAGTAGTTGCGTCAGATCCAACACGAATGTTTACACAGATGTCCAAATAAAATAAAAATATAACACAAAATATTTGCAAAGCTGCTATTGCGGGTAAAGTTACACGTGATATGTTACATAATAGTTTTTTTCTCTCTCTATCAGTGTGAGCAAAATAGATTGCTTTATGGAGTTGGCCCGTTGCAAAACGTGTTCGCTTTCTGCCAACATTTATTTGAAAATCATACGCTAACCGTATGTGGATATGCATAGGCAGCTATATTAGAGTTATTCTTCTAAGTTTAGTGTAGCTTTGATCGCATCATCATGATATTATATTAAGTCGAGTTTATATGCATTTTTTTTTTACCTTGTACTATTTCTGTTCTGGCCCAATATATGGTAGGTTGGTCGGAGTTGTGATTGGCATGCTTGGTATGCGACGGTTGTCACATCCTACTCTAACTTACTGGGATTTAAGTATGTCTTGGGAGAATTTTCGTTTTTGTCTATGGGTTGTCTGATTTTGTTCTAGCAAGTCGGTAAAACGTGAACAGAAAAATCATTCTTTTTTTTTGTGGGGTAACATATGTCAACCCTAGTCAGACCACATCTGTCGCGGGTAGGCTGAGGCATTTTTAGGAGATTTAATGTATTCTAGTCTTGACCTTTTCTAGTTTTTACTTTCTTTTATTTCTTGTAGTATCCTTTCTCTCTATCCTAGTTTTCCTTGTTATCTTTGTAGTAACGCTTGTGGCATGTATCTTAATAGTAACGCTTGTGGCATGTATCTTAATAGTAGTCCTAAGTAAATAACTTATTAGATTTCATCTATTCCTCTATATCCATTGATTATTTGGCGACTTTTGTTAGACTTGATCCTATATCTCGAGACACTTCCTCCGGAATTATATTTTTAACAGATTCCGGTCTTCCTCTCTTTTATATGTTGTTCTAACTATTGTATTCTGTGTTGTTAGCCTTGTCTTTCTAGAAACATAATATTAAGATAAAAGGTCCATCTGACAGAGATGCTTGGAATGTGATCTTTTAGATTGCATTTTTAACATACATTAAAGAAACATTCGTAGTTCTTAGATCGGAATCTATGTAAACCCACTCATTACTAATCAATAGATAACTTTCATTTCTAAATAAAGATAAAACGAATCCACACGCAACATAAACATTAAATACTTGAATGGATCCCCGGCTTATCCATTATTTAATTATAAAGAGATCCCCTTTTGTTTACCCACATGAGATGTAATCAAAACTTAATTAATTATATTAATTGGTTGTAAATCGAAAATAGGCTATGAATAATTACGGGTAATGTCGAAGCGTTTCTGTGGATGTATTGTGTAATCTTACGAAGCTATTTTACGTGGTGTATGTTGCATGGGTATTTATTATGGGCTACCAAACATTTTTCTGCCGTACTGCCTGTTGTAACGGCCATCAAAAATGCGTTGGATCGTGATGATATAGAAGAGATGATTAGCTATGAATTAAAAATATATATCAAGCTTAAATTTTACAGAGTTGTGAGTTTTGAGAGTTCAAAAAGTAAAAGGAAAACAGAAAAAAACATGTTTATATTTCACACGCAGTAGAAATAAAACTTCCAAAAAAATGATAAAAAATTCAATAAGCTCTTTTATCTTACTTTTACTCACGTTAAATCCTAATGATGTATATGTTCATATCTTTTTAATGACGCATTTTCGTTTCATTGTGTTTCTGGCATTATATTTATTTTTTCGTTGTGGTAAGCCACACTCAGCTCCTAATAAATCAACTATATTTTAACTGAGTTAGAACTAAATAATGCAAAAACACTACACAATTATGCTTATTCTAAATTATTTGGCTTTTTGGACAGTTTATCATTTCCTGTAGCATGCAATAAATACAATTTTCGCGTAATGTATTTATTATATTATGATGTTTGCATTAGTGCTGGCTACATGATAATTACGTAAGCTGCAACCGGATGACTAAAAAAAAAAAACGAATTATAATAATAATTTTATTATTTAAAAATTAAATGTAGTGACCCGATCGATGTGTATATCGAAGTGCCGGTGCGCGGTCACGTAACAACGTTCCTGGAGCCGCGTGGTTGGAGTCAGACTTTCCCCTACCTGGCTGTTTCTATGTGACGATGCGCACCTGTCGTCCACGTGCTCTGCGTCAGCACTTTACTTATTAGCGCTCGGTATAACATGATGGTAAATAATTAAATACTGTTCTTTTTTCTACTCTTCTTCTTCTTTTTCTTCTTACCCTTATTCTACCTGAGTAGGGTCGGTACAACTTGTTTGTCATGTTGTCATGTATGATTTGGCTTAGTTTTTATGATCAGCCGCCTGCCTAACATCGACCCTCCTTTGGATTATTTTGTTTTCTTTTCCTACTGTGAAGGAAAAAACAGAGATATATTGTAGTATATAGATATTTTTAAGAAACTTGAAAAATATTCTCGATCTTAAATCAGATCAGTGACGATAACAATAAAATATTTAAAAGCAAGATATCAAGATAGATGCAAGCCAGAAAGTACGCTCAAAAGAGAAATTTTAGAGAGAGAATACTGTTAAGAAAGAATTAGTCCTTTTAATGACGCAGTAATTTATTAGACACGGGTCTTTTTTAAATCATTATATAGTATAAACCAAGTCCTCTGCCACGTCTGTCTGTCTGTTCCCGATAATCTCAAAAACTACTGACAGGATTTTCACGCGGTTTTCAGCAGTATATAGAGTAATTCATGAAGAAGGTTTAGGTACATTAATTGAACAAAGTTTTTTTATCATCAGGACGGATCAACGTCCGCTGAGCTTGCTAGTAGAGTTATAATGAGATACTTTATATATAGTAACCTTGCTGGATTTAATATCGAGAGATATGAAAATGTGTACTGACCTTAAAGAAGAGTTAGCAAAGTTGGCAACTAATTTCTAAACTGGTACAATAAAATATTCATCAGTGTTGTTGCCAATTCTTTTTCAATTCTTATATAAATACATTTTAATAGTTTGTTATAAATATACATGTCTTAGTAAAATATGATTTAAATAATAATTTAATACTGAAATCAAAGAACCTTCGAGATTTATATGGGATTTAATGATTCAGGACGTAACGTTTTAAAGTTTTGAAGCGACGACAGCTCAGTTGTTGCGCAATTCTAAAAAATGAATTTAATTTCTTGATGCTGATTAATGAGCTGTCACAATCATTCTTAGCGTGTCTCTTTTATCTTTAACATAGAAATCTGTAACTAGAATCTAATAAAAATTGGTCACAAAGCGGTCATACCTCAGTGGTAGAGTATTTGGACAACGCGTTCATTGGCTTGTTTGAATTTTGCAGTAAGTTAGAACTTTAGGTTTAAGAAAATATCATGCTGACTCCGTAAGGTTTTTTTTAACCTTTTTTTATATCATATAGGAGGGAAACGAACAGGTGGGTCACCTTATGTTAAGTTATCGTTGCCGTTCATAGACACTAGCAACACCAAGAGGGTCGTAAGTGCATTGCTACCCTGTGTTGGTGGGGAAGGAGGGAGATAGGGCTAAGAAACGGGGGTGGAAGGGAGAGGTGGGAGGAGGGCCTCAGGCGCTCTCTCACACCGAACGAAACGCAACAATGCAAGCACTGTTACTTCACGCCACCTATGATATAAACAAAGTAAAAATAAAAAACATTGCACGGGTTTACGAACCAAGCAAATGAGAGCATATAATTCCTTTAAGGTACGACCATAAAATGAAATGGCAACTAAGTAACTGAATCTGTCAATTCTGCCAATATTAGTGAATATCTATCTACTGTCATCCCATGCATCATCCCATCTGTCTTAGCCACTATGTCATTTTTATATGACTATTTTTAACATATTTTTTTACGATGTCACGAACGTTTTCTTTTATAAAAATCTCGTCGTAACAAGTATAAACACAACGAAGCAAAGATTATCCAAATAGGTGTAGTTGCTCTGAAGTATTTACTTTCGTATTCTATAATACATTTTAATTATTTTTATGTTTCTCGCGACTTTGTTCACGTATATACTTTTAGAGTTCAAAGATTGTTGATGTGATAAAGTCTTATAAATCGATGAACGCCGGCTGCATGCTCGAAAAAGCATGACTCGTTGTCACTTGCCACCTGAACCGAGCGTGCAAGCGTGTGCGTAGAACAAACGATACACAGGTGCGTTTGGTCTAAGCGTTCGGCTCATGACGCATGTATCTATATAAAAAACATTCAATTCGTAAAAGTATGCCATTTTTCATCAATGTTCTCTTAAGACGTTATCACGTCAAATTATCGACCGTAAAGCGACTTTACAAACAACCATTTGTAACGTAGTCCGGTGAAGCTGTTAAGACCTTGATGGGTCAATAGCGTAGTCATTTCGAGGAAAAAAAAAAACTATTTGTAACTTTGCTTCTTTAAAAAACTATAATGATATTTCTAACCACTTTCCCAATTCCAATTGCATATAAATACGTTGAAAATGCCGAAAATTATATAAAGTAATCCCCTTTTTGTTGAAACTTTATGTACGCCATCTATTGTCAGACGACGGCATTAAATATTGATCTTTAATATAAGTACCGATAACTGTATGAAATTTCAATTCAATCTGATAAATATGTACTAATTACTAATAATATTATAAAGAGGTAAAGTTTGTGAGTTTGTGACGTTGTATGGGATAATCTCAGGAACTACTGGTCTGATTTGAATAATTCTTTCAGTGTTATATAGCTAATTCATCGAGAATGGTTATAGGCTACATATTATCACGCTAAGACCAATAGTAGCGGAGCACAGATGAAAAATGTTTCAAAATCGGGATGTTTTTTCCTTTTGAGAACTGCTGCGTGTTAGTGTTAGTTTTAGTGTTTCTATTCCACGCAAACGAAGTCGCGGACAGAGAAAAAATAAAAAATAAATAAAAAAATTACAAAAATATAAAATTATTCCACGTAAAGCCGCAGATAAGAGTTGATGTATGATGTAATGTGTAAACAAACGTACGCGCAGGTAAGTTATGTCACGGACGTTTCGAGCAATTTGACGGTCGTTACGGTGTGTGGTTATTTTTAAAGTTTCCTTTACTGTTTGTATTCTTTTAAATATTATTCAAATATAGTTTCTTTGAAGTTAAACATGTCAACATTTTTGAGCGATTTGGCGTAAGATTATGGACCTTCGATGAGGAATGCTTCAAGGCTTTTTGGATTTGATTGGTTATTTATAGGGGTGTGCGAATAATTCGAATTTACTCGGATTTTTTTTTAATATTATTCGATTTTTTTTTAATTTTTCGAATTATGCGAAGTTTTTCGAAGTAATTCGATTTTTTCGCAATTATTATATTTGCATTTTTTTAGTATTATCCGATTATTTTGGATTATTCGAAATATTTCGAATTATTCCATTTTTTACGAATAATTCGTGAATTTCGAACAATTCGAATCGAATATTACAATTCCATTCAATTCGATTCCAACGATATTCGCACACCCCTAATTATTTACTGTTTTTTATGCCCAAAAAATCGGACGGCTTTCTCCTACTTTACGTATAAACATACCTAAGCTTACTTACTTTGATCATTACAATGACAATTATATATGATCAATCGTATATAGATGATGATCTTATCTTACTTTGTAGGATAAAATATAAATAAAGTTACATTTGTGGTGGTATTGTTAAGCGTGCGGGAATATGTACTTTGGGCTAACGTTAACACGCAGCGGAAGCTCTCAAGAGAAAAAAAATTTAAACACGATTTTTAAACACTATTCATTGGTGCTACACTCCTATTGATCTTAGCGTGATAATATATAACTTATAACCATTATCGATAAATAAGCTATATGGCATTGAAAGAATTTTTCAAATCGGACTAGTAGTTTCTGAGTTTACCTCTTACAACATCACAAGCTCACAAACTTTACCTCTTTATAATATTAGTATAGATCAAGCTAAGTTGTACCGATTTTTTTTATCGAAGCACGACATAGTGACTGCACTATGCCTGATGTTAAGCATAGTACAATCCAAAAACATCGGCAACTATCGAGAGACAGATTATCCATCGCCGGTCGCCGCAGTCATGCCGGCCATAATGACGAAAGTCACCCGGTACTGGATATGCACAGGCTGATTCCGAAACGCGACGCGCAGAAGCGAGTCACTATGACGAGCTTTTTCGCCATATGCATGGTGGTTGCGACCCAGTAGGGCTGTAAAACCCTACCACCCCGCAATAATATTAGGTCTTTACCTATGAAATTGCCGTTTTGTATGAAAAAATTTAATCGATTTTTTTTCATGTATTGTTTATTTGTATTAATTGAAGTAATCACCCATGCAATCAATGCATCTTTGCCAACGCAGTGGCAGTTTATTGATGCCCTTCTTAAAGAAATCAGCTGGACGGGAGGCAACAAATTCTTCAAAGGCATTTTGTACTGCCTCTCGGTTATTGAATTTTTTTCCCGCCGAGGGCGGATGATGGAGAACTTCCAACCCCAGTTCTTGCAACTTGGATACCGTCTGCTGTGCAGTATGGGTCGCGCGTTGTCGTGCAGGAGCAGCGGAGACGAGCGATTGACTAATGCTGGTTGGAGATGTGCCAGCTTCCCCATCATTGTGTTCAGTTCTTCACAGTACACATCTGCAGTAATACTCACCCCGTTCGGTAAGAAGCTGTGATGAATCACACCGGCGCTAGAGCATCAAATAGTAACCATCACTTTTCTAGGGGTAAGTTTTCATTTAGGGCATTATTTAGGTACTGAACCAGGATCCAACCAACGTGCTGAGCGCTTGCGGTTATCAAACAGAGACCATTTTTCATCACAGGTAACAATGCGGTTCAAAATTCCTTCATTTGTGTGTGTGTCTGTTGAGCAGTGCAAGGCACGTCTCGACGCGTACTTCGCGCTCGCGATAATTGAGTTCGTGGGCACCTATTTGTCAAGCTTTTTTACCTTGCCAATTTGACGCAAATGGACCAATATTGTTTTAACGCTAACGTTGAAAGCTGCTACTAATTCAGCCGTAGATTGTGTATCATCAGCTTCCACAATCGCCTTTAATTCGTCATTGTCGACCAAAGTCTTCGGAGGACCGCGACGTTCATTCTTTAGGTCGAAATTCCCAGAACGGAAGCGAGCAAACCAATAACAGGTGGTGCGTTGGTTTGTAGTGTTAGTTCCGTAAACGTCGTTGATGTTGCGTGCCGCTTGTGCCGCGTTGCTGCCACGACGGTACTCATATTCCATAATTACTCGAATTTTAAACATATCCATGATGACAAAAAAGATTGAAATGCGATGAAAATGTAACACTAATCAATAAACAAATGACTACTTTTGGAAAAAGAATTCCATGTTTTTAAAATAAAATTAATTTGAAATTAGAATTCTTAGCCAAACAAAAATTATTTTGATTTGAAATGGCCAGTACTGCAGAACGGCAATTTCATAGGTAAAGACTTATTATTTAATTTATTCTTGGAGCATGCCGTGGTTGTCTTTAAATGTCATATTTAAAGATTTATAATGTATCACAATAGTCCTATTTTTTATATATTGACTAATGTATTGTCATGTTGACGGCACCCTAAAATAAATAAATAATATTACATACTGTTTTAGGTCTTAATATTTTATGTGGGTTTCATTCAGTTATTGTACTGATTTACTATTTCTAAATCTGTTTTATGAAATATGCTTGAAACTTTAAATAAATTACGATAGTTCGTATATTTAATGGTTGATGGCACAACGATTATTTTTGTAAATTGCGTATATTATTTATATATGTCTTGTATGAATATCCGTAGTAGCCTGTCCATAATCAATTAGAGATTCAGTTTTTTTGTATATCATAGGAGGCAAATGAACAGGTGGATCACTTGATGTTAAGTGATCACCACTGTTCATAGACACCAGAGTAGTCGCAAGTGCGTTGCCAGCCTATGTCTGTGGGGAAGGGTGAGGGAGAAGGTGGAAGAAGGGAAGGGATACGGGAAGGTGGTCTTCCGGCGCTCCCGGGCGTACCGAACCATTTACGCTGAATCCAGTTATAGCTTCAGTGTGACTCTACCAATCCTTAACTATCACTCTTGCTGCCAATGTCGTCACTTTAAGGTGACACAGTACATAATAAAAAAGTCAGAAACGGTAGTGTAACCGTAAATAAATTACAACCAAAAACGTATTCGAATTTTCTACATATGTTTAAATATTTCGCTTCGAGTCTATTTATAAACACAAGTCATGGCCGTTTCGTAAAACTTGTTGGTCATATCAACACTGGAGTGTATAAATATCGCTTGAGGATATTTAATTTATTACCGTCAATAATTTCGATAGTATTATTTGGAGACTGTACTGTTTTGTTTCAGCGAATTCTAAATTTAGAATTGTCATTATAGAATACGGCGAGGAAGCCTCGATGTTGTGTTTGCGAAAACAATAGATCGTTGCAGACTGGGCTGAAAATGAATTTTCATAGACATGGATGTTTTGATTTTTTTCGTATTGTTGACATAGAGTAAGAACGCCTGTACCGTAGTGTTATAAGCGAATTCTTAATTTAGAATTGTTAATGTAGAAATACGGCGAGGAAAGCTCGATGTTGTGTTTGCGTAGCAATAGATCGTTGCACACTGGGCTGGAAATGAATTTTCATGGACATAGAGGTTTTGATTTTTTTGTGCTATTGGCCTTGAGGAAGTAGAGGTGTAATAGGTTAGCATGGTACGGGTATGTCATGAGGAATGATTAAAGTTTTGTTGCTAAAAAAGTTTTAAGTATGAAGGTGGACGGTGTAGGGGAGATAGAAAAAGGTATGGATAGATTGTGTGAATAGTTAGATGTTTTAAAAGGTGTAAATACTGAAATGATATATAACAGGGGAGATAAACGTGCTGTGCGGACCCTACTTAAGTGGGGTGAGGGTAAGATGATGATTTGTGTCTTGTTTTTGAATTGTGTTTGTGAACTATACTTGTATATGTACGTCAGTGTATGTATATTTTTATTATTATGAATATTTTACGCAAAATTTCTATGTAGCTGACCTAAAACTAAGTACTTAACCCAGCTGTAATTCTCAAAAAAAAAAAAATCCACAGTTGTAACTGTAATTTGGAGTATGTCAATAAAATCACAAATAATGAATACTATAACCGTATGAAAGAATATTACGGTTCTCTTTTCATTTCCAGATAGTTAGTAATTTTTCATTTCAGCTTTATACACAAATCTTTCATAAAAATTACATAATTTGTCAGTTTTCGAGCCAAATTGACTCAAGTACACACATATAAGATTAAAATAGCAGTATATCGAAGCTATTTTAAGCAAAAAAAACGATAAATAAAAACAATAATCTGTATGTCTTAGAAAAATATATTAAATGATTTTCAGCCCAGTGTGCGTTGTTGAAATGGTAATTTGATTACAGTTCAATTTTACGAAATGGAATCGTTTGTCTACGTGCTTCCATTCCCGGTTTTATCGTTTTCGGGGTAAACGGCACAATACGAATGTTTGAATACAGTGGTTTTATTGAAATAAGTAATTGATTCTTTTACGCGTAAACACTTTTGAACAATATTTATTTATCAAAAAAATAGTGGGTGTAACCGTCACACGCGATTGAAGTAAAACTTTTTATTCCTTTTTTTGCGCACTTACCTGTTTACTTTATAACAAAGAGTTGCTAATAATATTTCATGTGTTATTTAAATTACGAATTAGCTAGATGGCACTACAAATAATGAAGCTTTAATTTGTCACTTACTTACATTGAAACTAGATGGCAGCACGGTTGCGCTCCCATATATACAGAATTAATTGTGTTGTATGATTTTTATTAATATTCATTTATTATAATACCCATTCAAATCAAATTAAAAATTCTTTATTCAATTTAGGCCTTAATAAGTCACTTATGAACATCTAAAACTACCACCGGTTAGGTAAACAACCCAGTCATCGAGAAGAACCGGCAAGAAAATCGATCGGGTATATTTTTGTAACATATATTTCCAATACATCATACAATAGCTTTTAATGGATGCGCAGAGGAGTCAATTCCAGACATCACTATCGCTCACATACTGATCTACTCTATAATAACTTTTTGACACTAAAACCCGATTGACGTGGCGCTTAAATTTATACTCTGGCAAATTTTTGGGACTTTATTGTAAAACCTATCACTATTCCCAAAAAAAACTACTACTGGTTTTGCCAAGTCTGAAACACGGGACGACCAGTTTATTACAGTTTCTAGTATTTACATTATGCCGGTCTTTTATTGTTAAAATCCAATGGTATAGAAGCGTGACGCAATATTGCCGTAACGAACTTCCGTTGCATTGTCGTCCATTAACTCCTAGGCCCGCTTATTTAAATATATTACGTACATGTGTTCGTATTTCTTGTTATCGAAAACGGATTAAGCGATTATTAAGATCCTTTTTTCTATGTTTATGGGAGTTTTTGGATACTTCTTAGCTGTGAATTCAAGCCAATTGATTGCGAAATTCAGGCTATTTTATTTTTCGATTATTTTTTATATATTTTTGGATACATAAAATCTAAAAAAAATTGTCTTCGAAAACACTTATAATTTATGTTGTACACTTCTAAGATCGTAATAATTAATATATAGTGCATGTTCTTTTTCACCAGATAGGACAAAAAAATTGTCAACAGCGTTTTTAGAAATTATAAAAAAATATTCCAAAAATTGGTTTTTAATTACTCTCAACTGATTGAAATAAAATTTTGTAATTTTGTTAATATTTTTTTTAATGAAACGGTCCGCAATTAATGTGGTACAAACTACCAATAATAAAACATTATCTTGTTATATGTTCTTGACAGGTTTTTGTTTGATTTTGTATACAGAGAGTAAACGTCATCTCAAATTTAATTAAGTGATTAATTAATGTCAAATTTAAAAGAATTGTTAATGACCTTTAAGAATAATCAAATATTCGTAAAAATTATATTACAAGACGAATTTTTTTTTGGCGTAGGAGACAAACGAACAGGCCGGTCTCCTGATGTTAAGTGATCACCACTATCCATAGACACTAGCAACACCAGGGGAGTCGCAAGTGTGTTGCCATCTTGTGTTTGGGGGGAAAGGGGGTAGGGATAGGAGAGGAGATGGTTGGGGAGTGGAGGTGGGCCCCCAGCACTTCCACTGACCGAACGAAAAGCAACAATTCAAGCACTGTTACTTCACGCCGGTTTTCTGTGAGAGGGTGTTATTACCCCGGGCGAGCCAACCCATTCATGCTGAAACCAATAATAGCTCTGGCGTGGCTCTACCACCCAGATAAAATAATTGTTGCGTAAAAAACGCGTCCAAAGCCGAATGAATATCTACTGTAGTGTAATTATTTATGTTTTCAGTGATATCATTACGAACGATGATCACACGTACTTTAGTTTTGTTCTGAACTGATTTCAAAAGGATATTTTGAAAACTTTTCTATCTACTCTATTTTACTCGTTCCATTGTCATGGTTTCATTTCCAATTGAAATACAACAGTAACATTAGGCACATACTATAACACAAAAGAACTTTGTCAAATGTTATCATAACTGTTCATAATCCATATATTATGATGACAGTTCACAAAAGAATAAAATTAATATACATAAAATATATATAATAAAACAAAATTCAAAATATAAATAATCTTTATCTATATTAGCACACATACAGACATAAAGACACAAAAATGAAAATTAATAGGATTGAAACATCTTAATACCTCTTGAAGATATTGTTAAATAGCATAAAAATTCCTATATGCACAATTTTGTTACAACAATCTAGTCTTGAAAGAACATCTTTGCATATTAATTAGCGATTCCTTGCTAGTATATTTTGATTAGTAAAATAATTTTTCTAACCTTATAAAATGGGTGACAGTTAATTTATTTTAGTTTATCTTATTTCACATCTTCAATATTAATGTAATAATTAAAAATATTTTAGAACATTAGAAGTGTAAAGATCCTCTATACATATTATTTTTAAGACTTAACGAGTCATTTTATAAACAGCATTCATTAGTAGCATGCCAAAGTAAAAGTAATGTACCTGATTACACTATATAGTTCATAATCTTAACCACTCATCACCGTTATGTGTGCTTCGTAAATATCACTTCATGCTCTGGTTGAAGGATCCAACGTCGTAAAAGGAATTAACAGATTGATAAAGAAACGGTTTCGGAACTTGAAGGTATAAACAAGATATATAATACATGTCTTTTTGTTCATTCCGTAATGGAATTTTTCATGAAAATGTCTAAGGCTTCGGAGTATTAGATGCCTTAAGGAATAAAACTATTCCACGAGTCCAGTATATGTGGTTCTGTTATTGTAGAGAGAAAAGGGATTAAAGTTGAACAGCCTTAAAACAGCCTTAAAACAGCCTAAAACAGTTCAATATCTTTGATAGATTCTGTATTAGACGCATTTAGGAATACAACTATTGCTTCAGAGTACAATGCATGTCGTTTTGTTATTGAAGGGAGAAAAGTGAGTGAACAGTCTTGCAGAACATGTTCTATGGTTAGGATGGTAGGATACGTTCAACCAGATAAAGGGGGTTAATATTCTTGGTAGCCTCTGTATAAGACACGGACTAGATCAAATTTAAAAAATGCTATTTCGAAAGATATTTTACTAAATGAATCACAGAATTGTATTTTCCATATTCTGTACATATAATATTATATTTAAAATCAACCACACCATTGCCAAGTCAGTGAACAGCCTTTTTACAAACATAACTGAAATTAATTTCTCCGTTTTTATGCATATAATGAACATGCAAATTGGTTAGGTTTTTATTATGTTACAACATATTTACAATAACTAAATAAGGACGCAATAAAATTTTTGATTCTCAATGTAATATTCTAACTATAACTGTCATTATTATTTGAAATAAAATTTTATAACAGACTTGTTGCACTGGTTTTGCGACTTTGTTTTAATATTTAATGCCAAGAGGACATTTAGTCAACAATTTATCGGGCTATTAATACTATGTCGTGTATATATTAAATATATATTTTCTCTAAAACAACGATCATCGCTTATTACTTTGCAGTTTTAATAATTATTGTTAATACAAGTAAACATTTATTATAACAGAATGTGGTGAAAATATAATATCATAAGATGACATAAATTTAAAATAAAATGTTAATGGAGATCGTGGAAACGATTCTCTCAAGTAATGTAACGAACAGGACATTGAAGGGGAATAAAAGAAATCACTTGAAATGGGCGGACTCTAGCAAACGAATACCAAAAGATGCTACCGAAGACTATACATCTATGGACAATGCTCAAACATACCAGGTTAAAAGGTCACTAAGAATTTTTAAAACACCCTTGATATTATCATTCTACTTTGTATGTGTTACCAATATTATAGTCATGTATGGTGTCAGTGCTAATGATGTACATATAAGAGATAATAAGGAAATTAATGGATACTATGAATCACGCGCGTCAGATAAAAATAAATATTTGCACGGGCATAAATATGAAGATAAAAACTATGGAAAGGATATGCGTAAAGGAAGAGCATCTATCAAAAGGCATACAGCTGGTGATAAAACTTCTAAATATGGAACTGCTGTCCAAGAGTTTAATAAATATGATTACTATAGAAATAAAGAAGATGCTGTTGTTAATGCTACGGATTTCTCACCACTTTTTGATATATCAAGGTTTATTTATGACGATTCGAAAGCTATTGGTTATCCTCACAATTTGATAAGCAATCCGTATTATGTAAAGAGCATTAATTTTAATTTGAGAGCTGAAAGGCATCAGTTTAATGAGAAGATTGTAAAATTAGGCGTACTTCTGCCAGCCGATCCGCAGCAAGTTTTTTCATTGGCTAAAGTGCTACCGATTTTAGAAATTGCTATACCAGCAGTGACGAAACCAGATGGTCCATTGCCGGGATGGAACATTCTGGTAGATTACAGAGATACGAGGTGTTCATCTGTGGAAGGTCCTCTGGCTGCTTTCGAATTCTATGTTAACGGTTCTGCTGGTAAGTTTTTATTCATATAAATATATATTTTAGCTCTATGTAAAATTGTAACTTCAAGTTTTTTGTATCAACATAATTCAGGGTGATTATAAATTTGCTGCATGGAACTTGCCTTATTTGCATATGAATGGTGTATTCTGGGATTTAATAATATAATTTGTAGATATGCAAAATGTCGGGTACAAGAACATGTGTTTTCCAGATGCGTTCATTGGTCCCGGATGCGAATATGTCATCGCTCCAGTTGCAAGATATGCAGGACCATGGAGAATACCTGTATTAACAGCAGGAGCTCAGGCCGAAGCTTTTGGATACAAGCAGCCAAGTTACTCGACTTTGACAAGAATGATGGGTAGCTACACACAGGCCGGAGTCGCCATCCGCAAAGTATTCGAGGTAATTACTCCGGGATATTGTTATGAATGTTGTCTATGTATAAAACTTTGCCTTCGATATTGTGATGTTTTATTTTTTGGTTTCGCCAATTGACCGGTATCGTGATGCTTGTGTACTTTGCTTTTATGTTTTGCTTTGCATCTATATATTAGAATTTCCTTTTTATTGGTAGTGATATTATCAGTTTTGTATACGTTATTTAAAAAAAAACTATTAGCTAATACGATTACGAATACGTACAATACGTGACTGAATTAAAAAAATACCTTGCCATACTATTCTAAGGGAGTACATACAAATGCCAAGATTGATATACATTTAAAGCATGTCTGAATTATAAATAAATATATTAATTATTTTGTTAGGTTTGATTTAAACTTGAAATTGTCTGTAAATTTTGTATTTACAAGTGTTTATAAAAATAATTGTTGACAAGTAAATTAGTTAAATAAATTAAATGCAGAATATAAATATGACATTCTTGCGTATAAAAATGTAGAATATTTTAAGTGACCACAAGCATTTAGACGTAATAAATAAAAAAACTGAGTAACTGGAAAAACTTGAAATGACACTTCATTTAAGATGCGCTTAGGAAATGCATAAAGCAATTTGACCGTTTTATTATTTTTCCAATAACTTTACAACAAGGTGAGTCGTTGCCATTGCTTCTAGTTTCTTATTAATTGATCGTAAAATATCTGCCGTGTGTATTTTTTTAATGACCATTTTTAGTATAGAAAATACTAAAATAATAACGTTTATTCTTTATGACTCTCATGATTAATAGCCTGTCTGTAAGAATGATCTGAATACTTTTTAAGTGACCCAGAATACGTTTGTTTAAAAGACAGTCTAGTGCGGGCCACTGGTTGGCGCGTACCACCGGTGGTACGCGCCGCCAGAAAAGACAGTCTAGTGCGGGCCACCGGTGGTACGCGCCGGCGTGAATTAATTCCATACATTCTGCCAATAACTACGAGACGCAGTTTCTTGATTTGTTTTGTACATTCTTAGATGTTATGATAATGTGTCTATAAAACCCTCAATGACTTTGATAATAAATATAATAATGCTAACTTGTAAATGATCAACTGTTGGATAAAGCTTATTCTTTAAGGGTAGTATGGGATTAAATACAATGACCGACTTTTTAACTCTTTTGAATTTAATCTTACGAGTGTTTCTCTACATTTCACCTCATAACATGAACTTCACATTTAAATAGTATGTATTAATTATTCATTCATTAAAATTATATGGATCTAACATATTTGCGATAGATGTTTCACTGGCCTTTTTCCAAAGAAGTTCTATTTTTTTTTTTTTTTTATTTATTAAAGCGTTTTAAAATAAATAAAATCTTGTTTTTTATCTATACTATTTTTACTATTATTTCAGTGTTATATAGCTCATTTATCGAGGAAGGTTATAGGCTATATGTCATAACGCTAACGCCAATAATAGGAGCGGAGCGGCAATGAAGAATGTTTGAAAATTGGGATATTTTTTCTTTTTGACAGCTTTCGCTGCGTGTTAGCCCAAAGTAATTAATTACACACGGAAGACGAAGTCGCAAGCAGAGGCTAGTAGTTCATAGTCTGATATTTTCGTCGACCCAACTCGTTACAGACGGAATGAAAATCGCGATAAAATCGTCGGAGGAAACTACGGACGGATAATGTGTCGTAATCCTAGACTCGGGGTTAATTGCTCTCGGTGGAGGCTATATTTTATTTAAGCCCTTAATATTCAAAATAATTAACTTACAGAATGTTAGGTACTGGCAAGGGATCTAATGAAGCTGATTCACAATTATTAATATTTAAAATACACATACGAATTATGAAAAACGTCCCATTTTGTTTATCTATTAGTATGCTTTATATCTGCAGTGTTGTTTAACCGATTTTATATGTTAGCACGTTTTTGTTAATATATATTATAATAAAAGTAGCTGACCCGTGTCCACTTCGTTGGGTAATAAACACTTATAAAAAAGTACTTTTTGTGACTTAAATATAAAAGTTAGACATATGCTATTCTTTACTTTTGTATGCATTATGAAGCTCTAAAACTTTTCTCTAGAACTCAATCATATATCTCTTATCATTAAGGCAGCGTATGTAAGAAACGTTTTCGTTCGACCGTTTTTTTTTCTCCGACTACCACAAAATAGTTCTTCAGTTTTTCGGGTTAATATATAGCCCATGACTCTCACAAATAACGCGGCTATCTATTCGTAAAAGAATTTTCAAAATCAGTTTAGTTATAACTGAGATTACCCCCTACAACCTCTCAAACTCACAACTACCTCTTTATCTATCTGTCTTAAACCTTTAAACGAGCAATTCTTGTATATATTTATATATTCAGGATTTCGGAAACAAAGTCATCTATTTCCATGAAACTTAGTACGTAGGTAGTTTCGGGGACGATAAATTGATCTAGCTAAATTTTATTCATAGGAAACTTTTTTAACTGAAATTTCAGGCAATGAAAATATATAGCTAGAATATAAAGGTAAATTTCGCCGGCGCTGTCAAAACAAAAATAGCTCACATGAAAATTGGTTGCTTCGAAAATCCGTGTAATCTCAGTTCAAATCAGAGTGTATGTAATCTTTTTTTTTTTTGTTAAAAATGATAATTTTGTAAAGCAAACCTAACAATTTATTTTGATGAAATAAATAATTGTATTATTATAATTATAAAAGAAATATCTTTTTTAATATTTTTATGTGAAAAATTGCTAACTTTGTGAGGCAAACCTAACAGTTTATTTTGATTTAAAAATCTTTTTTAAAGATCCGAGCTAGACTTGGTCGCCCAGGTACTAATGTTAATATGTGTAAAAGTCATATCAAATTAAATAGACAAAAAGTAATTCAGCACGCTTTCTTTTGAAGTATAAATATTATGTGATTTAATCATTATCGTCAGTAAGAGACCCACTGCAGAATCATAGGCCTCTTCCTGGAGGAAGGTATAGGCATTATCACTACGCCAGTCCTCAGAAGACAAAATCTGAGAAATCCACAGTTCTATATTCTCCCAGGTACATTGGTACTACCAGAACATTTCTAAAGTTCAGGTTTCCTTATAATGTGGAAAACATCGCTAGCCGATAATATTACTAATTCGATTTAGTTAATGTATGTGAATTCCGAAAAAATCGTTGGAAATTGGTCAAACCACTTGACCACCACGACCCGATGTGATTTAATGCCGTATGAAAATGTTTAGAGTAATAAAAAATGTATAAACAAAATTAAGTATAGCTTTGACATTTAAATCAAATGTCGTTAGATCAATATGACCGCTTTTAAGTGACAAGGCAAATTAAAAATGCTAAAGTTGACACGCGAAGTATTAATTCTGATCAAAATTATTATTATTTTATAATAGATAATATATTAGTCCTTTGTATGACATTTAGCTTTTTTAATTTAATCTAATTTGGTTTAGGTACCTCAATATTTCAACCTCAAAGCGCATCAGGTTTATAATGCATACATAATCTATTTCTTATTGTTGATTTTTGCTTCTTACAGATGTTTACTGTTTTCTCAATAATATTATATGTTTATAAAACTATTATTACCTATTTAATTTTAGAATTAGTGATTTTTTTTTTTCTTCTTTTGGGATCTCTAATTTAGTTTATCCATTGGACTTAGTAACTTGTGACAGTCGAATTTCCAAACTTAGGTATATTTCAAAACTCGAAAAATAAAAAACCTACAATACGATTACAATGACTCTCACCGTATCCAATTGTGAAATCAAATAATTCAGGAACTCACATATACACATACCTATTTAGTTAAGTTAGTTACGCATATATGAAAGAAATTACGATGAGGCGGATGTGGCGCCATCTGCTATTCAGAGGCAACACAAATTTCGTTTTGTTTGAAATAGGAACGACCGTTGAATAAATTGGATATTGTTCATACAAAGATACTAAAATAACGAATACAAAATAGTATGGTGTGGTTAGGAAGCTGAAATTTTGGAATTATACGTACTTTTTAATGGACAATAAAAAAGGACAAAAAAACTTGAAAAAAAAATAAAAAAAAAAAACGATTTGGACGCACTTTAATCAATTAATGAGTAAATTTAAAATAAGTAACCAATTTATTGTTACAGCTATGAGATACCGCGAATATGGAATACACTGTACAATATATTCTATCTCAATCTCTCGCGTGTTAAGACGTATAGATGAATGTATTTGTCTCTTTTAAATGTCTTTTTTTCATTTCATATGATAGTGAGATTAAAGATGTTCATTTCATAAATGGTTGATTTGATTTGCTCAATGAAAAGCTATAAAATCATATAATGTTTTTTTGTTGCAATCAGACGTAGATCAATTTATTCCAAGCGGAAGTGCAAAGTAACATCCAATCAAGTGTTTACGGAGGACTTCCGCTAATAGGGGGAGTTGGGGACCCTTGATACGATTTTTACTTAGACCCAATAAAAAGCGACCTATTGACAGTAACTTCCAATTTAATATTTATAATCTATACAATATATATTTAGCTAACTTTTTAAAGTCTAAATAATCGTTAGGTTTAATCATAAAAAATATTAGAGCCTATTTACTAAAAAATGAAATTTGTATCAATGGACCCCAGGCGTGGGGTACATTGATACATATACTGGGGCAGTTTGATTCATAGAAACATTTCTACAAATTAAACAAGTTTTATTGATTTTTGTGATATTTATTTATTAAATACTTATTTTTCACTTTGTGCTAAATTATGTGTACATAAATTTAATCTAGTACTAAGGGAAAAAATGTTTTTACGCTTTTTATATAAAAATGGAACAAGTATACCCAAACAATAAACTGTGCCATGAAATATACTTAAACAATAACATATTGTATAATCATTCTTTATTTGGTCTAATCAGTCATAACTGGTTTTATACTTAAACGATAAAATAAAATAATTATTTTATTGACTTAATCAAACATAACTTAACAAATTTATCTTGAATTTGAATAGACAAGCTGTTCTACTAGTGCCTTTCTTTACTATAGGATTTGTTTAGTAGTCCGGTGAATCTGTTAAGACCTTGCTGGGTCAATAGGGTAGTCTGATCGAAAAAAAAATGATTTGGTAACTTCAACACAATATCAGAAATATTAACCAAAGCTTCGTCTTTTATATCAGGCAAGACAAAAGTTCCAGTTGGTTTAAGCTTTACAAAAGAGATTAAAAAGTCGTTCTGGTTATCAGAGTATCTTGACACTATTTTTCCAACAAAATACTTATAAGGTTGCTTCTTTCCTACGTTAACTGAAGATCATTTACTGCAGGTGGGGCAGTAAATGATCGGGCAACACTTGTGTTCTCGGGTTTTCTTAATTTTATAGTTCGGTGAAGTTGTGAACACCTTTTCATGTTAACAGCATTTTCATTTCGAAAAAATAAGGTTTCCTTAAAGTAATATTGGGGCACATTGATACGTATCAAAGTGCCCCGACAGTGCTTGCATCAATGTGCCCCTGTCTACTACAATCGAAATAAGTATTTTGTAAAAATAATAGCAATTAATAATAAAAAAAAATTAAATTTACATAATATAATGACGGGTATGTACTTACTAATTATCTCAATATATCACAGATAACACTAAATATATTAGTAGAATCACATCCGACAGAAAACTAGGAAATATTTGTTGCGAACCTCAGAAACAAGTTTACACGTGCCAAGCGCTAATCGTCGAATGAATATTGCTCCGCTCTAGTGTGCGTGTAGGGTGTATGATTACCTTTCTATGTGTGGCGGACGGCTTCTCTAACGTGTTTTGTTTTCGATCTATATTGACTGTATCTATGTGCCCCATGTATCAATGTACCCCATCTCCCCCTATAATACTTCCTCAATCAAATAAGTGAAAAGGAAGTCTCGTTAGTACCATGTCAATGATAATCTGACCAGTCCCATACACATTCCTTCCATTCCGCAACATGTTTAATACATTTCTTTCAGTCAGTTACTCATGACTTATGACTTGGAATGGTTGTTGTTAGATAATAAAATGCTCTTTAAATTTCTTTTATATCGTAGGTAAATATTAAGTTTTTTTTTTTTTAATCATAGGAGGTAAACGAACAGGTGGGTCACCGATGTTAAGTGATCACCATCATCCATAGACGCTTGGATCACCAGGGGGGTCATAAGTGCGTTGCCAAGCTGTTTTGAGGTTTTGGGGGGGTGGGGGGGGTGCGCATAAGAAGGGAAGAGGAAAGGGGGAAGGTGAGGACAAATAGGCCTACAGCGTTCTCACCGAGCGAACGAAACGCAACAATGCAAGCATTGTTACTTCACGTCGGTTTTCCGTAAGACGGTGAGCGAGCTGACCCATTCATACTAAAGTCAGTAATAGCTTCAGGGTGGCTCTACCACCTACATCTTTTTTCTTTTTTATTTCTGGTTTAGTGTTCAAATAGGGTTGTGAGGGTTTTAATATAGATTTTTTTTTTTTACCTTCAAATCGGTGGTGATCCTGCAAACAAAGAGCAGAAGGGTACAAATCCACGATAGCGTTTCACATGCTATAGTGGCAATATCTAGACACACCGACACCTGTGTCTACTATATCGACGTTACTGACGACGCGATAAGTAGGTTCATTCGTCGGGCCGTGGACGCTCCGGCACGGGATATTGTGGATTACAACCTAAAAATGGCCATAAAGAATGGAAATGCAAGCGCTATAAAAACAATAACGTCATTAAAACAAAAAAAAAGTTAATAACAATTAAACAGTGAATATTTAATAAACTACTAGTAATAATAATGTATATATATCTATGCTCACGGATACGATTTTTACGTTAAAAAAAAAAAAAACTACATATAAGCAAAAAAAAGGTGCGGACCAAGAGTCTGCAGACTAAAACAAAATATATAAAAAAAAAAAAGATTTTTAGCATTATCGCCATCGTTATTAGCTTGTAAAAGATCTAATGAATGGTTACAGATCTCTTCCGGAAGGAAGGTAAGGGCATAGTCGTTATGCTAGCCCACAATGAATTGGCGATTTCAAATGTTCAATCGTTTCGTCAGTTTGTAGTGTTACCAATTTAAATTAGTGCGCGAATACCGAAAAATTCGATAGGGTCAGTTGGTTCCAGACTTATTTTTTGCATTCGATTGCCTTTGATTTTTCATACCATTGGCGGCAAATAAACATACGTGTCACCTGATGGTAAGTGATTACTACTGCCTATGGACACCTGCGACACGAGGAGAGTCACAGATGCACTGCTGGCCGTTGATAAAGGAGTAGGCTCGTTTCTCGAAAGATGGTAAATTGTTATGGTCCGGAAACGCTGCCGTTGGGAGATCAGTCCGGAGAACTGTCGTACGCGGAAAAAATGAACGTGAGAACCAACGACATGACTTCCAACCATCGAGATGACACTGATGGGATTTCAGTCCGCGACGAGTCGTTCTATAACAGTACTCAGCACCAGGTATCGGTCTGAACAGCTCTTCAGAGCACTCTCCGGAGTACATCTTGTAGAGGACGCAAAGCGACACAATGTCTTCAAAACGCGTCAAACTAACGACCCTTAAGAAGAGCACCTGGTTGTCGATGATTCGAGCCGCTCGACGTTAGATTCGGTCAAGAGAATGTAAGTGATATTGAGGTGCTCCGGTCCAGAGGTGTTTTTTTATTTTCCAAAAAAAAGTGATTCAATTTTAATGCTTCATACGAGTATAACATGTTTAACTTTTCTTAAAAAGATTTCCAGTTTTGATACACGGAGATCGAAGTTCAAATTTTGCTGTTAATCTCTTTACTCTATAGCAATATAATGAAGAGGTAAAGTTTGTGAGGTTGTAGGGGGTAATATCTGATTTTACTAAATTTACTTTGAAAATTATTTTACCAATAGAAAGCCACGCTATTGGTAAGAATCATAAAAAAAAGGGGGTAATATCTGATTTTACTAAATTTACTTTGAAAATTATTTTACCAATATAAAGCCACGCTATTGATAAGAATCATACAATAAACCCGAAAAATGAAAATACTTCTTTGTGGTATTAAGATTTGCAAACTAAGTTGGAGAAAAAACGGTTGACTGAAAACGTTTACTACGAAGGCGGTCTTAATGATGAGAGATATATGATTGAGTTCTAGAGAAAAGTTATGGAGCTTGATAATGCTTACAAAAAAGTTACCATCAGCATATGTCTAACTTTTTTTACATTTAAGTCACAAAAAGTATTTTTATATTTTTTTTTTTTATTTAAATCGTTAAGTGATGTTTATTGGTCATTTACATTTTTTATTTATAGTTTTCATAATATGAACGAGTATATCAGAGGAAGTTTGAAAATAGCACTAGTGACAGAGAAGTTGAGGAGTAATAGGTTAGCATGGTACGGGCATGTCACGAAGAGAGATGAAAACCATGTGACTAGAAATGTGTTGAGTATGATGGATGGATTTACGAGTAGAGGAAGGCCGAAAAAGGTGTGGATGGATTGTGTGAAAAATGATATGTGCGTAAAAGGTGTGAACACTGAGATGACATTTGATAGGAGAGAGTGCAAAAAGAAACATGTTGAACCGACCATACTTAGGTAGGATAAGGGTAATGATGATGATGATGATTTATAGTTTTCATAATAAGTTATTTTCTATTCACAGTCAGAAAATAAATCATAGAACTCAGTACTAACTGAATCACGTTCATAATTTCATCACAATTAAGAATGCATACCGCCCTACGTAATGTGGACGTGTCCGATAGCTAATGAAAAATATATGTATTTTTTATCTTTATTTTTAATTAGCCTCTGCCCGCGACTTCATTCGCGTGGAAATAGTTAATTTGGGCTAACTAATATGTAGCGAAAGCTCTCAAGAGGAAAAAAACACCCCGATTTTTAAACATTCTTAATTGGTGTACCGCCACTATTGGTTTTAGCGTGATAATATATAGCCTATAACTATCCTCGATAAATGAGCTATATAACAATGTAAGATTTTTTCAAATCGGACAAGTAGTTCCTGAGAGTAGGCCCTACAACGTCACAATTCACAACGTCATAAACTCACAAACTTTACCTCTTTATAATATTAGTATAGATAAGCAATCTTTCAAATGATTACTGCCAATGTCGTATAGTTAATAATATTACAAGCGTTGTGTGATCATTCAATATTCTAACAAGATGATGGCTCCATTGTTAGAACCTTCCGGGGAGTTTTTGTGGCATCTCAGAATTTCATGCTCCATGGTATTATTTTCCATTTACTTATGCACAATAAACTAACTATATTACGTAAAACACTACCAAATTTACAAAATATAGAGTCAACACAAGATTTTTTTTTATCGTAGCACGGCAAAATGATTGCACTGTGCCTGATGATAAGCACAGTACAGTCCAAAAACAATAGCGACCACCGAGTGACACACTATCCATCGCCGGTCGCCACTGTCATGCCGGCTTGCAAAAAGCTGGATATGTACAGGTTGATCCCGAAACGCGACCCGTAGAAGCGAGTCACTATTACGGGCTTTTTCGCCATATACATGGTGGTTGCGACCCAGTCGTGATGTAAAACCCTACCAACCCGCTTTCGCCATTGCCACGTTCGTTATTCAGCAGGGTGCACCACGTGCAGGTGAGGTTGGCTTGGGTGTCTTAAGTTTTATGATGTTATTTGACACCCCTTACACCCCAAAAGATAATGAATAAAATATAAAATCCAGTACATAACAGACTGAAATCCCGCCAAAAAAACAATATATGCACATATATTACTTTTTTACATCTATTATAATGAACAATGATTATTAATACGACATTTAAAAATATCAGTCTCATTTAACACACGAATGACTTCATGGATTTTAATTAAATTATGTATTTTGAATTATAATTCATTAATTAATTGATATAAAATGGTCAATAGTACGTTAAGAAAACATAAGATAATTATGGAATTGGTATTTTATTACTGACCAATTTTATAAAAATAAAAATTATGCCATATAAAATTGATAGACTATAAAAAATGTTAATGTTTAAAAAAATACGATATAAAATTTACGTTTTATTTGTTCACTATTGCTCTTAATGTAATATGTATGGATATAAATATAAAAAACGTCTAGAAATAAAATGAATCTATTATAATATACGAACTGGGGGCACAGATATTATAAATATAATTTATTTTAGTAAAATTTGAGAGGTGATTCACCTCGTGGATGAATTTTGATATCATGATTTGGAATAATAAATAAAGTATCACTTTTTTTTTTACATAAAATGGGAATAAATAATACAATCTACGGTGATATAATATCTTGTAATTAATACAATTTATATACGTTTTTGGAGTTTCTGAATTGCATAGCCTAATAAAAAATATTAGCCGCTATCATAGATTTCAATCTAATTTTGTATTTTCGTATGCTGTCACTAGGTTTTATGTGAGTTTGCCGCTCTGTAAGACTGACCGCTTTAAATTTATCTATCGACGGTATTACTATGAATTTTATTTTGAAAAAGTATTTTATTTTAAAATTATGGATTTGTGTTTTAGGCTATGTTCACGTGATAAGCGCTTAACGCGCGTTTGCAACTACATTTACAGCTACGTTTGTAATAATGATGCCTTGTGTTACTTGGTTATACCACAGATCACGCCGCCTTGGTCTGGAGGAAAATTTCGCTCCCGCACACCAGATTAGGCCCTCCTTGGCAACGGCTCAAGCCTAGGTTAGTTCCCTCGGCGTGGAGAGCTTAAGTGCGCTGCTCGGGTGATATAGTGACACAAAATCTTACATCACTGCAACAACATTATATATATCACTTCCACACACGTGTACGCACACATGCTTACTTATGAAAGTAATAGTTTAGAAACTTATCCGATACGACATATATATAAGAGTTGTTGAGGTATGTATACTTGGTACACATATATGTTCCAACAACTCATATATGTATGAATAGTTAGCTTAGGTTAGCTCAGATAGGTCGCGAATTGCACATAAAGTTTGATGCCGTTCGGTGAACTTCTAGTAAAGGGGTATTGCTGGCAAATATACATTGTACTTATGAGCGAATACTTTGATTAAAGGAAAAAATCGTAGTCAATCTTTTTTGTATATATCTACAATCACAATATTTTTCAAATAAAAAATACTTACAAAATAGTTTATTTAGTTAAATAAATCCATTAATACCTTTTCCTCTATCGCTCTATTACAAAGAGAACATATTCTGTATGAGATGTATATCTCATGTATCCATTTTCTGAATAGTGACATGTTTCATCAGAATGTATCCAGATTTTGAAAATTATCTAAATATATTGATACGCTATTCAACACAGCTCCTCTTTTTAACGTTATAAAATACCTACAAGTAAAAAGGCAGAGACAAAAGAGTTGAGTACATCTTTCTCCTTTCTCTATATCTAGACCAGTTCTCTTTATAAATTTTTTGTCTAGTACCTGTTGACGAACTTTTGAGTTTGAATAAAACAATTGCAAACAATTCATATTTTATCTTAATGTTAAAACTTGAAAAATTATTGAATTATAGTCGAATTTCTATCTCTGAACGACCACTCATATAAATAAATATACTATTCTAAATAACCTCATTATGCCATTTTCAATAGTGTACATAAATAACCAGATGTTCTACAAAAAAATATTCCTGGTAATGCTTAATATTAATGGTAAATAAATAATTATATTTATCTGTGTAATTTAGAGACTTAATAAATTTAAAAAATATTTGTACTCACAAAAATATATATGATTGTTTTTTACTAAATAAAATATAACTTATTATACAAAAACCAGATAACAGGGAGATCGAGTTAATTAAAATATATTCGCACGTCACACCGTCAGTTTTAGCGCATCTTTTTAGAAAATCAACGTTTATTGGAATTTGTTAGATAATATTAATACGCTACTAGTTTTATCACGTCATTTATCGGAACCAAGTATTTGTTCATTTACATGTTATTCGAATGCCGCCATTTGAGCGCGTCGTTTGTTGGTACCACTTATTGGTGGTCAATTTACAGGATATTCGAATGCCGCTATTTGAGTGCGTTAGTTCTTAAGAACCAATAATTGTTTGCCAATTTACATAATATTCGAAGACCGTCATTTGAGCGCATAGTTTATGAGAATTAATAGTTTTTTTTTTCAATCTGACTACGCTGTTGACCCAGCAAGGTCTTAACAGATTCACCGAACCACTAAGGCGAGCGCTTGCGGCACTCAGCCGATCGAATTAATTGTTGTTTGTCCATTTATATGATATTCGAATACCGTCATTTGAGCGTATAGTTTATTAGAACTAATAATTGTTTGTCAATTTACATGATATTTGAATACCGACATTTGAGCACATAGTTTATGAGAACCAATAATTGTTTGTCAATTTACATGATATTCGAATACCGACATTTGAGCGCATCGTTTATTAGAACCAATAATTGTTTATCTATTTACATTATAATCGAATTCCGCCATTTAAGTATGGACGTTTTTTTTGGAATCAATAATTGTTCGTCAGTTTACATGATATTCGAATACCGTCATCTGAGCGCATCGTTTATTGGAACCAATAATTTTTTGTGCAGTTGAGCGCGTTGTTTTTTGAAATTATATAAATTTATTTAGATAACATTCGTATGTCACCAGCTTCAGTATAACGTATTTCGAAACTAATTTATCTTATTCCACCTATATGATATTGGTACCCAGCAAAAACACCATCAAAGTATCCTCATCAATATTTTCTCGGGGTTTAACTATTCGAAACGTGGCAAGGAATATTTAATGAAAAAATAAACATGTTTTGTTTACTGTATTATTAGCTTCTAGAAATGGAAATGCAGAATCACAAAATAGGAATAACTATATTTTACACGATTATGGAATTATCAACGAGTCTTGCTAATAATTATTATTATAGTATATTGTGAACTATTTATTATTATTAATTAAAGTATATGGACAATCGAGTCCCGCTCGGTTCTTTAAAAAACATTTTAAAATTAAAATAGACTGTTAGGTTTGCCGCAAAAAATTAGCATTTTTTGCCAAAAATAATATTAAAAATAGATATTTCTTTTGCTGTTACTCGGATTTGAACTTGGGTTAGCCGGTTTTACGAAGCACCCGATTTCCATTTGAGCTATTTTTGTTCTGACAGCGGCTGCAAAATTTACCTTTATATTCTAGCTATGTTTTTTCATTGCTTGAAAACTCAGATAAAAAAGTTTTCTATAAATGAAATCTAGCTAGATAAATTGATCGTCCCCGTAATCACCTACATACTGAGTTTCACGGAAATCGCTAACGCCATTTCCGAGATCCTGAATATATAAAAATATACAAGAATTGCTCGTTTAAATGTATTAGATAGATATAGATTACATTATAACACATCAAATCATATTAAAACTTCTTACTAAGAGTTGATTTAAGTATGATTTAATATTAAAAACTTAATATTATGAGGTATACATAAAAGTGAGGTATCTTGGAAGGGTACTACGGAAAAAACAAAGTAAAATATAGCATATATGATACACTAAGAACTCACTGTTCATTCTAATCTCAGTCCCATTACGCCGAGTATCATAGTTTTTTTACAAATGTATTTTCTTTAAATCTTTATTTATAATTGGGGTTTGGTCACAAATTGAGCATGTCATCCCAGTGATTAACAACAAAACAAAAAAAATGTACACAAACAATCAACCACTCATTTCAACATTCAAAATTCATTTCAACCATAACCAGCCTGTAAATACAAATGGTTGTGTAGCAAACTTGAATCTTATTAAACAAAACTATTTTGATCGAATGTTGTATTTATTTAAGTATCAAGTTAATTTACAAATTTTGCCATAAAGGATCTTATTGATAATAAATAAATATGAAGATATCTTTATATTTCCGGATATGTTCTTAATGTCAACATACATCTATAATAATGTTCTTAAATTAAAAATATTGTATATTTTTGTTTGTTTGTACGCCATAATCTTTGGAATGGTTAGATATAAAAATTCTTTTTTAATTATATAGCTTATATATTTAGCAATATTGTAAGTTAAATAATATCATTATCGATTGTGATGAAGCTTAAGAATGGAACAATGATAAAGTATAGGTTTTTTTTTTCGATCTGACTACGTTATTGACCTAGAAAGGTTTTAACAGCTTCACCGGACTACTTAGGCGAGCGCTTAAGGCACTCAGCCGATTTTATTTGACAACTGGCTCAAGGGTGCACGGCACACCTCCACTTGGGCTGTTGCCTGATACATGCAATTCACAACCTATCCGAGCTGACCTAAGCTATTTTTTTTTTTTTGTTTTAGTCTGTTCTATTCTGCAGACTCTTGGTCCGCACCTTTTTTTTTGCTTACATGTAATATTTTGTATACGTAAAAATCGTATCCGTGAGCATATATATATATATATTTCTTTTTTATTATTATTCTTAGTCATTTATTAAATATTAACTGTTCAATTATTATTAACTATTTTTGGTTTAATGACGTTATTGTTTTTATAGCGCTTTCATTTCCATTCTTTATGGCCATTTTTAGGTTGTAATCCACAATATCCCGTGCCGGAGCGTCCACGGCCCGACGAATGAATCTACTTATCGCGTCGTCAGTTACGTCGATATAATAGACACAGGTGTCGGTGTGCCTAGATATTGCCACTATAGCATGTGAAAGCTAACTATTCATATATATATATGAGTTGTTGAAACATATATGTGTACCAAGCATACATACCTCAACAAATCTTATAATAATATTTTTTGTATTTTTCTTTATAATTAGGTCAAATATTAAGCACATACTTTTTTAATTGACTTATAACGAGAATCGAGTGCAGAGTATCCTTCATAAATATTGCTACTGTTTTAACTTTCAGCCTTTCCATACGTATATTCAAATAATTAATTTGGTATATAGATTTGAACATCAATCTATTTATAGCTGTTTTATGAACTAATAAAACACTGCTTATTTAGTGATCAATGTGTTCATAAATAAATAATCTTTACCACTAAATCCTGGCTTTATAGTCTTTGTTGCTTATAATAAAGTTACGACATGAACTCAAATTTTCTCTAGAGGACAGTGCACTCAATTTTATGTAGTTACGTGTCTGCTTTTATTACCTACATTTTACGCCCTTATTTTATTAATACATTTTACGCTTTCATTGTTCCTTATTATAGAATAATATTACTCTATTCTTACTTTAAATTATTTAGTAACACAGAATACATATTATATCTATACTTTTATACTAATGTTATAAAGAAGTAAAATGTGTGAGTTTGTAAAGTTGTAGGGGGTAAAAAATAGCTTTTTGTATATTTTAGATATATATACTACTTATTACTACTTACGCTACTACTACTATATTACTACTTCTATACTATATTATCTAAATAAGAGTATAAAGACACAATCACAATATGGAAATCTTAGAAATAATTATATATTTATCACAAGAAAATACTACTGAAACAAAATTTTGTTATCTTAACTATTGTCTGTAAAAATAATTTAAAATTATATTACAGAGCCATCTTGTGATATATCGCGTAACTAAAATTGCATTATAAATATCATGATTGGTAATCGCGAATACATGGGAATTACCGATCTTATCTGGAGTAATTGGAGCTAGTCACCCTTTCATAATATCAGGATGTGGGGTTTCTGTATAATTTTGTTAGTTACATATTGCATTTACATAGTGCATTATGAATTATTTTTTTTTTATTTACTCTGCCGTTTTTGAATCTAGTCCTATAAACAGGCAGTTAAATTATATCTATAATGTAGCTGATACCTTTGACTATATCCGATTCGATGTTATTCATTTATTTCCCTTCTCCTACACATGCTCACCACACCGTTTGCACCCACTACTTCACGTCAAACACACATCGCTGATCGCGTACAAACATAAATCGTAATTTCCTAAAACTTTATACTCAATGAAGATATCGTCATAATGGTTTTTATATAATGGCTGTTACAAAGGTAAAAAAAAAAAAAATGTTCCAAATTTAGTTTCAGTAGTTTCCGCCTTAGTTTTTTTTATACAATAAAATAATTTATGTACAGATTAATGAGAATTTTGTACATTTGACAAGAATTATTTTGAAATAAATTTGTTATTTTCTATTTTATTGTTTTTTTTTTCTTTTTAAATGTTCTTTGGTTTGTATTTTATTTATAGTCTGACAGCAACCGCTGTACCGTGTCTTGGGTAGGCGAGCGGCGAGACGGGGGAACGAACTCTCTGTGTCAGATGTACATGGGATTAAATTTCTAAAGATGGGTCATGTGTTATGCGTTAACATTGTATATTCCCAAGAATGAAAGATTCATTACTTTTGTATTAGTTCTTTATTTGTACTTATCTAAAAAGAATATTGAACAAAATCAGAGATTAAATATAGTAATATATAATTATACTCGTAAATATACAGCTTCCAAAAATTGTGCTTTGATATCGCAAGATCTGTCTGATACTACGAATCTTATGTGAGTTCGCGCTCTTTCCTTACCACTTCCCTCCGCCCCGTGCATACCTAAGGCGAGGTACAGCGGTTGCGGTCAGATTATATCTTCTAATATAAGCATGTTAAGATTTTTGTATATATCCGTGTATTGTTATAGGAGTTCAACTGGAGGAAGTTGGGGATGCTCTATCATAACAACGATCCGGCAACCGGCAAAGGGAACAGCCCGTGTTTTATGACACTCAGCGCAGTATTTACGGTACTGAACAAGAAAACTTCCGGTTCGGACATAATTCCGGTACAATTTGACGAGACGAACACAACGAATACGAAACTGAAGGAGCTGTTGCAAAAGTTATCACTGAATACGAGGAGTAAGTACTTGAAGTTAATAAAGATTATTGCGACTAACATAACGTTATATTTATTTCTATGGTTATAATGTTTGTCTATTTATTTTTTTAATTTTCTTCCCATGTATGTTTCTCTTTCGTAGTATACTATATTTAAAAAAAACTTTGCGTTTATAACATTGATGAAGTGAAAGTTCTTTGATTTATCTATACTAATATTATAAAGCTGAAGAGTTTGTTTGTTTGTTTGCTTGTTTGGTTGAACGCGCTAATCTCAAGAACTACCGGTCCGAGTTGAAAGTTTCTTTTAGTGTTAGATAACTCATTTATGGAGGATGGCTATAGACTACATATCATCACGTTAAAATCAATAGGAGCGGAGCACTAATGAAGAATGTCTCAAAATCGGGCTATTTTTAGAACATCCGCTACGTGTCAGTGTCAGTATTATATGCGTTGCCATGGTAACATGATAACATTCTATCGGAAATATTATTAGGGTTTATTTTGTTTTCCTGTTGAAAAGTTTATTCTACGTTATTTTTAGTTCCAATAGTTGATTATATATAGTACGTTGCTATCGCAAACATTTTTAAAGTCTATTTTGTGCTGCTTTTCTAAAAGGTTAGTAGTAATAATATTCGTCCATCAAGCAGGCGAAGGAATTAATCCATACTGCCAATTCTGAAGTTGTCAATATAAGTAGTTCTTATGTATTCTCTACCCAGTTTTCTTCTATGTCTAAGTTAATGTAAAGGTATAAGCGCCAAATCTTCTATATAATATTTCGTAAATTTTTATCTTCTTAATTTTCAAGACTACAGAATTCATGCTCCGTGGTATTATGTTTCATTCATTTCACTTATGCACAATAAACAAACCATATTAGATAAAACGCTACCAATTTAACACAATAAAGAGTTAAATAACACAAGGTTATGAATAAAATATAAAATCCCCTACTTGACAGACTGAAATCCCGCCAAAAACTCCTCAAAAAGTTTATTCTACGCTAGTTTTGTTCCCAATTATTGGTTTGTGATATATTACGTATTATAAGTATAAAGTGTGTATATATAATATTAAAATAAATACGTTTTAATGAATACATAAAAATATCAACATTTTTTTTAATTCTGTCGATATGTATGTTTGTTTATTTGTTCCGGGTAATCTCCGAAACGACTGGAACTATTTGAACGGTTTTTTTCTTAAAAATGACTACGCTATTGACCTAGTAAGGTCTTAACAGTTTCAACGGACTACAAGTAATATTTGAACGGAAATTTTACGTGCAAATAACTAACTAATTAGCTGTTTTATTTTAAGCTAGCGGATTCAGTAGACGATACCCGTCCTGATAATAAGACAAATTATACCTAACCTTTCTCCAAGAGTCATTTCATTTTATATATTGGTAAAAACGGCATGAAGATGCGTTTTCGATCTTATCGCGAACATATATATAGGCAGACGTCAACTGTGATGAACTGTTATCCGTGTATACGTATGTGTGAAATTGACCAAAAATATGTTATTCACTGTAAACATGCGCGTGTGGCGTACATTGTACTGGACTCCAAGAATAAATATAATTGAAAGTCATACGTTTATATTTGATTTAAATTATAGCAAGGTATATTAATAACTTGATTATATCAATAATGTGGACATATTATATTTATATAATAAAAGATTTAACACATATTATTCGTTAATGTATAGCTTAATATTTTCATTACTCTCTTCTATAGTGTAAGTGAGCACTGATATATAGATAGTAGTTTAAAGTTCCAGCTATGTGGCTGATGATAAATCACATCCCATTCGGTACACTATTAGTATTCACATATATAATGTACATGTTACTTGTTACTGTAGATGATGTGCGTGTCATACTTACAAATATTTTTGAAAGAGTATTATTGTTATTTACACATCTAATAACAATTTTAAATTTATTTAATATATTACGCGGGTAACAGCTAGTATATAATATAACCTATAGATTTAAAGAATCTAATTATGCAAAACTGATTTAATACTTTTAATCTATACTAACATTATAAAGAGATAAGGTTTATGAGTTTGTGACGTTGTAGTGGGGTGGGTAATCTCAGGAAGTACTGGTCCGATTTGAAAAATTCTTTCAGTGTTATATAGCTTATTTATCGAGGATGGTTATATGCTATATATCATCACGCGAAGACTAATAGTAGCGGAGCACCAATGAAGGATGTTTCAAAATTGTTTCTTTTTACCTCTTGAGACCATCCGCTGCGTGTTAGCGTTAGCCCAAAGTAACTATTCCACGAGACCAAAGTCGCGAGCAGAGGCTAGTTTACATTACCGAGCCGAGCTTCGGCCACTTTAACACGCTTGAATTCGTTGCCAAGCGGCTGAGAGGCGGCGCTCGCTCTGTTGGTCCGGTGGAGCTGTAAAGGCCCGTCAGTCGGGCCAATAATCATTTCAAAAAATAAAAGCGTTTTAACATAATAAAGAATCAAAAATAATTAATGCATAGAAATTGTTGCATAAAATTGCGGGCAGTTGCTAACTTAACAAGATATTCTTAGTTCATAAATGTCACTGATCAGATAAGCAAAGTTTAAGAATAAGTAGAAAATGTATGTCCATTAATACATCTGACATTCAAATTGTTTTTAATTTTAATTTATGTAGCAATTTACTTTTGCTTTATTATTCTATTGACAGTCTATCAATATTGTTGTTTTAATCTTTTTAAAATTTGTACATAAATTATGTGTTTACGATCTAGAATATATATATGTTACAGGTCGAAATAACAATTTTGTGATTTGTATTATTCATAGATAACATACAAATACCAAAATTCGTTATTTACCCACATTTGGAATTAATATCAGCTAATAAAACACAACGGATGTTTATGACAATTCTTTATCCAAGTTATTGTTGATAGATACTGCTTTAAAATTATTAAAATAATTTTGTCTCATCTCTCCTCTCCTCCCTCCTTTCTCACTTTCTCTCATTCCTCCAAAACACAGGCTGGCAACGCACTTGCGACTACCCTGGTGTTGCTAGTGTCTATGAACGTCGGTGATCGTATAACATCAGGTGATCCGTCCGTTCGTTTGCGTCCTACATGATATTTATAACAAAAATGTTTTTGGACCTGGTTGGGAAAAATGTAACGGAATTTACGCAATGTTTACGTAACGTTACGTTACGGAAATGAATGAATTAATAATTAATCTTAAATGTTAATTATGTTAACTATTTCAAAACTATAGTTTTTGTGCAAATGTAAATTAATATTTTAAGAATCAATCAAAACATTTTATTCAATTTAGGCTCTGAGAAGCGCTTATTAACATTAAATTTACCATCGGTTTAGAAAATAACTCTGTCATCGAGAAGAACCGCCAAGAAAATACATCGAGTTATTGAAATACCTCTATATAAGACACGAAATACATGAGCTGTTGAGGTATGCATGCTTGGTACACATGCATGTTTCAATAACTCATATAAGTATGAATATGTAGCTTAGCTTAGGTTAGCTCAGATAGGTCGCGAATTACCGCCGTATGCCACGAGTGCGGCGTTGACCCGGACACCGCGCAGCACACATTGTCTGAGTGTGCTGCGTGGGAGGAGCAGCGCCGCATTCTGGCTGCGGCGGTAGGAGAGAACCTCTCGCTGCCGAGCGTGGTCGCGGTCATGCTCGGTAGCGAGGATGTCTGGAACGCAGTTGCCTCCTTCTGCGAGGAAGTCGTCTCGCAGAAGGAGGCGGCGGAGAGGGTCCTCGAGAACGATCCGCTAAGCGGCCGTCTCCGCCAAAGGAGGACAGGCAGGAGGAGGTGGCAGTTTGATCGCCTTCTCCCGCCACTGTAGCCGGACCTAGGGACGGGTGGGGCTGGGGCCCCACCTTCCCATTGCACAGGTCCGGTAGACGAGAAGGAGACGGCCGGTGTGTACCCGGCTATCTCCTTACAAGACGAGGCCCGACGGCGGCACTTCTGCCGCTGGGCCACACCGCTGGGGCGGCACGATGAAGTCTATAGAGATCTCGTGCCGCCCCAACAACAGCGGAAGACGTACACCGTGGGGTTTTAGTCCGTGCGAGTCGGACATAACCCACCCTCTCCCCAGGGAGGGTGGGTATCCATAAGTGATTTCCCCACGAAAAAAAAAGGTAGAGGTCGCGAATTGTATGAATCAGGCAACAGCCCAAGCCGAGATGTGCCGTGCACCCCAAGCTAGTTGTAAAAATAAAATCGGCTGAGTACCTTAAGCGCTCGCCTTATTAGTCCAGTGAAGTTGTTAAGACCATGTTAGGTTCAAAGCGTACGCAGTACGAAGAAAAATATATCGAGTTTATTTTTTAAAAATACATATATTTCAAATACATTAACGTTACGATCGTTTTTAGCGGATGCACAGACATACAGGTGTCAATTCCAAACATTACCATAGTTCATATATTGATCCACGCTATATCGCCTTTTGACAACGAAACCCGCTTGATATAACGCTTAGATTTACAGTCCGACAAATTCGTGATATTTATGTATATGCTAATAATATTAGACTTTTAAGTTCTTAACTTTTCAATTAGTGAAAACTATTTAGACGTGTTAAATAATTTAGAAAAAAAAGTGATAGGGAAAATCTTACGAGTTCGCGTCACCGATGACCTCGACATGCTAGTGATCAGCCATCGATGATGTCGGCATGCTCCTGATCAATGGTTGATGACCTCGACATGCTTGTGACGTATTGTATTTGGGCTAGCTTTTTTTTTGAAATGAGAACGCTGTTGACTTGGAAAGGTCTTTACAACTTCACCGAACTACTGAGGCGAGCGCTGAAGGCACTTAGCCGATTTGGGATGTTTGGGCGACTAACTCAAGGGTGCACAGCATACCTCGGCTTGGGCTATCGCCTGATTTGTGCAAAAATCGCGACCTATCTGAGCTAACCTAAGCTAAGCTATCTAGATATACGTATATGAGTTATTGAAACATGTATGAGTACCAAGCATGCGTGTCTCAACAGCTCTTATATGTATTTTGTGTCGGAAAAAATCCTCTAAGCTCTGAAAAAGAACAAACATCGTGTAAGCGTGTAGCGTGCACGTGTGTATAAGTGATGTGTGTGATGTTGTAGTAGTGATGTAAGGTTTTGTGTCACTTTATCGCGCGAGCAGCGTACTCAAGGGCTCCACGCTGAGGGAACGGACCTAGGCTTGAGCCACTGCCGAGGGGATTGGGGTAGCCTTACGCCGTGGCTGTATGTAAATATAATATTGATATTTTGTAACCATCTTGTGCAGTCCATCGTATGTTTCATTAATTAATGAACTGTATAAAAATATATATTGCTTGGACAGCCAATATACGTGAAAACTTGACTGCTGTTAATAATTTTACTCGACAAATTTAAATAATTCAGGCTTTAATAGATTTAATAATGAGAAAGAGAACACTTTTATTATTTTGTTTGGAGTTTTCACTTCTGTTGCTAGTTCTTATGACTGCGTTGACTATTCTTGTAACTGTAAATTTAACCTTCTTTATTTTATTTAATAAAAAGTGAGTATATTTTAAAATTATTTCTGTAATTTTCAATATACTAGCATTTTTGGAATAATATTGTATTCGCAATTTAAGTAAAATTATTCGACATGAAATACAGTTTCTATTTCAATTTTTTTTTATATCATAGGAGGCAAACATACAGGTGGGTTATCTGATATTAAGTGATCACTACCGTCCATGGACACCAGTAACAACAGAAGAGTCGCAAGTGCGTTGCCAGCCTGTGTTGATGGGGAAGAAGGAGGGAGAAGGGGAAGAGAGGGAAGGGAGTTGGATGGAGGTGGGTCTCCGGCGCTCTCACTGACCGAACGAAACGCAACGATGCCAGCACTGTAACTTCACGTCGGTGTTCTGTAAGACGGTGGTAGTAACCTGGGCGTGCCGACCCATTTATACTGATAGCAGTAATAGCTTCAACGTGTCTCTACCACCTACAACGTACCAAATAAACAACTCACTTTCACATTTGTGATATTGGTGTCCATATATAGATATAAATAAATCAAGTAACCAGATTAGGCCCCACTCGGCAGCGACTCAAGCCTAGGTCCGTTTCCTCGGTGTGGAGCCCTTGAGTGCGCTGCTCACGCGATACAGTGACACAAAAAATTTACATCACTGCTACAACACTACACGATCACCCCCACACACGTGCACGCCTATACGCTTACACATGGAAGTGGAAGGGTTTATTTTTTTCCCTTAATGAACTGAAAAAACTCTAATTTTCTGATAAAAAAGAAATATATGGAGGGGTTGTTGAGAAGTGTATGCTTGGGACACATATGCTTCTCAACAACTCAAACATATATGAATAGTTAGCTAGGTTAGCTAAGTTAGGTCGCGAGTTTGCATGTAACAGGCAACAGCCAAGCCGAGGTGTGCCGTGCACCCTTGAGCTAGTTGCCCAAATAAAATCGGCTGAGTGCCTTAAGCGCTCGCCTTAGTAGTTCGGTGAAGCTGTTAAAACCTTGCTAGGTTAATAGCGTAGTCAGTTGGAAAAAAAAAATCAAGTAAATTAAGATAATTTTTGACACAAATGTTGACAGATATTGACCAAATCACTGTCAGTTTTATAAATGTAGTATCTAATGAACATAAACTATATGGTTTTAGATTAGGATAATATGGAATTTTTGTGAGCACTTTACCATTATATATTAATTGACTACTGTCACTTAAGTACCCGTCGATTCGTATTTAAAGTTAATTTTAAGTGATTTTATGTAAAAGCATAGTGGAGATCTATCTTCCCAATCAATTATAAGACAGTGAAAGATCTTTATCTTTTTTTTATATCATATAGGAGGCAAATGAACATGCGGGTCACCTGTTGTTAGGCGATCACCGCCGCCCATACACATTAGCAACCTCAGAGAAGTTGCAAGTGCGTTGCCAGCCTGTGTTTGGGGGAATGGAGAGAAAGGGAGAGGGGAAAGGAGAGGTGAGAGGAGGGGAGATGAGTCTCCGGCGTTCTCACTGATCGAACGAAACGCAACAATGCAAGCACTGTTACTTCAAGTCGGTTTTCTGTGAGAGAGTGGTGTTACTCCGGGCGAGCCGACCCATTCTTACTGAAACAGATAATAACTTCAGCGTGGCTCTACCACCAAATCTCTCTATCTACTAACCAAGTATTCATTGGTATAAATATAATGGGTGTAAGACATTCTAAGTGTTTGTATTCAGATATTCTAAGGTAAGGAATGTGGTAATTTTCCATTTCTATAATGTGAACTCGGTGACGGAAATGCTTAAAATACCGCCAAATTTAGGACGCGTAACGAAATGATTTTGTAGTCAGGTGAAGCTATCAAGGTCTTGCTAGGTCAATTACGTTATCAGTTCCGAAATAAAGGGGATGATTTGCTCATTCTCCCTGAAGTTTTAACATTTAAAAACACCGTTATTTTTTCGATAACTTCTTGATTTTATCAACATAAAATGCCTCAATTTTAAATGTAATTTTTTATCTTGGTATCCCGCAACGACACACAAATACGCCTGACGTCAGTTTATAACGATGCCTTCACGGACAATAGGTTTTCTCGTTCGTCGTATATATGGCACCTGTTTGAAAGACTCAGTATTATAGTTATGTAGCGACACAGTCTGAGTAGACAAATTGCGAGGCACACGCTCGACGCTGCCTGGCTCAGTCCCCTCCGACCGATCGTAGGATATGTTCATATAAATTGGTGTAATAATTGTATTAGTAAATTATATACAGTATATAACATTTCAAGAATACTTTTGGTATCTTTACTGATTCACACCTCCCCAGTAAATTTACTAATTAATAAACCAGCAAATAGTAAATTAGCAAATGGTAAAGTTACATATATTACCATCAAAGTGTAAAATTCCCATTCAAAACCAAATAGGTCTGTAGGTACGCTCTTTCTACACGTGAAGTATTGTCGATGAATTTTATTTGATTTATAAAAAATATAACTTATATATTTCAATTCTTGAGAGTTCATCGTGAACAAACATCCTGACACTGGATTTTTATATATTCTGATAAAAGAAAAAGAATGTGGTGTCGTGGGACACCAGGTAGGAACGAAGTTCCTTCGGTTAATGTAGATTCGACACAATTTGCAAAAAAAAATCGTGCTTAATTTTAAGTAATCCTAATTCAAATTATCAATTAAAATAACAAAATATGTCTCTTTATTTTTGTTTGACAACACAAAATTACATAGAAATAGAAATAATTACGAAAAAGGAGAAAGATAAAGGTATTATACACTACTCGCTTGTGTATACGACTGTCGCGCCTGTGCACGTCTCATTTCACGGTTTTATTCCACGCACTTTTCGTTACGGTTTTACTACATACTACATTTTCTTCAGTTCGGTCGTGCACCAAAATCCTTATCTCCTCCAAGCCTGGCGTAAGGAACTTCGTTCCAAAAGTATGTGTATACTTATACACGCGTTAGAAGTTACAGTCTTTGGCGTAACAAGATAAAAATCTTTTCAAACATTTTATATTTCGCCTTATTCCACGTTTGTAGAAAAAACGACACTAACAATAGAAAAAAGGTATTTAATAATCCATTGAAAGTTTTAATACAAAGAAATACAAAGAAACAAAATGTTGACTATAACTAATTTCAGGATGTCGGTTATTCGTGAGGGTGTGCGCGCGTATCGTAAAAAATTACTCTCATTTTTCGCTAACGCGCTAAAAGAAGTATAACTTCAATAAATAACAGGTAGTTTTGAGAAAAGACAAAGTGACTGCACTGTGCCTGATGGTGAGCACAGTACAATCCAAAAACAATGACGACCACCGAGAGACACGCTATCCCTCGGCGGTCGCCGTTGTCATACCGACCTTCGTAAATGTATTCACGTGACGTTTGAAGGACCCCATATTATATATGTTTTTTAACAAATGTGAAGAGATACGATGGGTATCGTAAAATAAAATCGAAGCCATGATTTCAACCGAGCGTTGAGGTTCTTTGTGCAACTTTTTGTTTATCGACTGATAAAGGTAATATTTAATTAAATTTAAGTGTTAATACTGTAATAAAACACTGAGAATCGTTTTACATAGAACTAGCTGATTCCCGCGACTTCGTTTGCATCTTTTACTATCTACATTTTTTTGTTGTATCTCAAACTGATTAGGCAGCGTTTTCAACGAAACCTCGCAGGCGGCTTGACTTTTTGCGACACTTCCAACATTTATCGCTATATTTCAACCATATTTTTTTTTATATCATATAGGAGACAAACGAACATGCGGGTCACCTGTTGTTAAGCGATCACCGCCGTCCATTGACACTAGCAACTCCAGAGGAGTCGCAAGTGCGTTGCCAGCCTGTGTTTGGCGGAATGGAGAGAAAGGAAACGGCAGATGAGAGGGGAGGGGTGAGAGGAGGGGAGATGGGTCTCCGGCGCTCTCACTGACCGAACGAAACGCAACAATGCAAGCATTGTTACTTCACGTCGGTTTTCCGTGAAACCATATGAAACCAACCGTATGAAAATCCGCTCAGTAGTTTTTGAGTTAATCACGAACAGACAGACGGCGGAGGACTGTTTTATTATATGTAGTGATTAAACAGAAGAAAAAAAGAATCATTCAAATATCATATTCGTCAGTGTTATTTCTAAATGTATAAATATCATGACCTCTGTGGTCGTCGTGCAGTTCTATAAATAATACTCATTAATATTTTAAGGTCAAATTAGACGTGAATATAAATAATTTAATTGTTTATTTCCCATTAACGTTTGAATATAAAGTTACTGTCGTGTTTATTAAACGAAACGACTAGTTTCTTTAAATTGTGTTCATATTTTGGTTTCTTTTATCACTTCATATTATACTAGTCTCTGCCAGCGCCTCCGTCTACGTAAAATAGCTTTGAGCTAACGGTAACATGCAGCGGAGGCTATCAAGAGGTAAAAACAACCCGATATTGATATATTCTTCATTGGTCTTCCGCTCCTATTGGTCTTAACGTGACGATGTATGTAGCCTATAACCTTCCTCTATAAATGAACTATATAATAAACAAATTGAAAGAATTATACAAATCGGACCTGTATTTCCTGAGGTTACCCTATACCGTCACAAACTTTACCTCTTTATAATAATAGGTCTTTACCTATGAAATTGCCGTTCTGCAGTACTGGCCATTTTAAATCAAAATAATTTTTGTTTGGCTAAGAATTCTAATTTCAAATTAATTTTATTTTAAAAACATGGAATTCTTTTTCCAAAAGTAGTCATTTGTTTATTGATTAGTGTTACATTTTCATCGCATTTCAATCTTTTTTGTCATCATGGATACGTTAAAAATTCAAGTAATTATGGAATATGAGTACCGTCGTGGCAGCAACGCGACACAAGCGGCACGCAACATCAACGACTTTTACGGAGCTAACACTACAATCCAACGCACCACCTGTTATTGGTTTGCACGCTTCCGTTTTGTGAAGTTCGTCCTGAAAAATGAACCTCGCTGTCGTCCGAAGACTTTGATCGACAATGACGAATTAAAGGCGATTGTGGAAGCTGATGATACACAATCTACGGCTAAATTAGCAACAGCTTTGGACGTTAGCGTCAAACTGGCAAGGTAAAAAAGCTTGACAAATGGTTGCCCCACGAACTCAATGATCGCCAGCGCGAAGTACGCGTCGAGACGTGTCTTGCACTGCTCAACAGACACACAAATAAAGAAATTTTGAACCGCATTGTTACGTGCTATGAAAAATGGATTCTGTTTGATAACCGCAAGCGCTCAGCAAGTTGGTTGGACCCTGGTTCAGCACCTAAACAATGCCCTAAACGAAAACTTATCCCTAGAAAAGTGATGGTCACTGTTTGGTGATCTAGCGCTCGTGTGATTCATCACAGCTTCTTAACAAACGGAGTGAGCATTACTGCAGATGTGTATTGTGAAGAACTGACCATAATGATGGAGAAGCTGGCACATCTCCAACCAGCATTGGTCAATCGCTCGTCTCCACTGCTCCTGCACGACAACGCGCGACCTCATACTGCATAACAGACGGTCTCCAAGTTGCAAGAACTGGGGTTGAAAATTCTCCGTCATCCACCCTACTCACCAGACCTTGCGCGTACAGACTACTACTTTTACGAGAATTTGGATAACTCCTTGGCAGGAAAAAAATTCAATACCTGAGAGGCAGTACAAAATGCTTTTGAAGAATTTGTTGTCTCCCGTCCAGCTGATTTCTTTAAGAAGGACATCAATAAACTGCCACGGCGTTGGCAAAGATGCATTGATTGCATGGGTGATTACTTCGATTAATACAAATTTTTCATACAAAACGGCAATTTCATAGGTAAAGACGTAATAATATTAGTAAAGAAAACAAAATCCTCCGCCGCGTCTGTCTGTCGATTAGCGATAAAATCAAAAAGTACTGAAAGGATTTTCATGAGGTATAGGTAAGAAAGAAAGAAAGAAATACTCCAAGGTTGGAATAACATTACAATACAATTAAACTAACAAATTAGAAAAAAGAAAAATAAAATGTCTAACATTTGACGAACCCATTTAGCAAAATGTGCAGTATTTTCTGTGCAGTGCTGATTTTCGATGGAAGTCCATATTATGATAAACGGACACTCAATCAGTCAAATAAATAATTTGTGATGATTTTTTGTAAATTGGTTCAAATATAATGATAATCTTTGAAAGTATCGGAGAAAGTCAAGCCCTCTGGGAACTTTCGTGGAAAACGTTGCCTCATCCCTTTGAGATATAACAAAACAATTGCGATACGCAGGCAAGTCGCGGGAATCAGCTTGCAGATAATTAAAAAACTGACCTTGATTTAGCATGACGTAATGCATTGGAATCTTATTACTTTCAATATAGCATGAGTTCACTCTTTTTTTATTTTATACTAATTTTGCCTTAGCTTAGCTTGGCTTAATGTATCTTTGACTTAAACTTCACTGCAAAAAAAGAAAAATCCTATCCACACTTATGGAATAAGCGTGTGTGTATGCACGTCTGTGGAATGCAGTGTGGGATTTGTGATAAAATAAAATGCAGTATCACGCATCGCATCAGCGTTGTTCGAAAACTCCACTCAGCCGGTCACACGTAGGCTTGAGATGAGAGTACATCTACTAAAAAGGATTCTAACTTTAATGTATTTAAATTATGTGTACGTTAAAAATAAAACCCAGTTAAGTTTCTTGCTGGTTCTTCTCGATGATTTGTTCGTTTTCCGAACCAGTGGAGGTCTTTCGCAAATTCTATAAAACCTACATAAGACCACTCCTTGAATATGACTTCAAGATATGGAGTCCCCACTTCCAGAAAGATATAAACCTTCTAGAAAATGTTCAAAGGAAAGCCACAAAAATACCGCAATCCTTAAGGAGAAAACCATACCCAGACAGATTGCACACACTGCACCTGCCTACTATCGAAGAAAGACGCCTTCGTGGTGACCTCATAGAAACACACAAAATAGTTACTCAAATACGACCTGCCATACTTACGTGAAATGTATATTTTAAGAGACACGACAAGATCTACAAGAGGAAATCAAACTAAAATAAGGCAAACACTTTCGCACATAATAATTGCCCACAATTTCCTCAGTAATAGAGTGGTACTAAACTGGAACCGATTGCCTGACGAAACAGTATATGCTAATTCTGTACATGCTTTTAAAAACCGACTCGACAAGTGGCTCTGGATTAATAAACTCACTTTAATAAGTGAACATTTGCAAAGACCAAAACCTGACAAAAAATTCGGCATAGTATGATATACACATATCAGCAATTATGCTGCTTGTCTATTAACCATGAATAAATTAAAAATAAATAGTTCTGATGTTCATAAGCGCCTCCCTATGGCCTTAACTGAATTGATTTTAATTTTGACGCATAAAACTTTTCATGGTGATAGGTTAAATAGTATAGAATTTGTACTGTGACAACACCGCGCAGGGATTTACGGTCAAGTGGACAGTGTAAAATTTTTTAAAACAAAAACTTAGGTTACTCAACTTTCACGATGGTCAGTTGAACGGTGTCGTAGTTCATTGATCTCAGATCTACCAATATATATTTTATGTAAAATCTAAATATTCCTTTAGATTATGGAAAATATAGAAATGATATTTTATAAGCATCCAAATTGCATCATATATCAAATAAATAAGAATTAAATAATATGTGGAAATCCTATCCTCTTTGGATTGCATTTCAAAATATATGCACATATAAATAAAATTGGAGTGTTTGTTTGTTTCTTTGGAGTAATCTGCGAAAAGGTTTTAGATGGAACTTTTATTGCCAAAAGGAAATTTTAATGTAGTGTCTAGATTCGTTATCAATACGCTATTCCACGTGCGTTATGCAGTAAAGTGCAAATTTAAAGATGTAATTAATATTACAAAATTCATATCACTTCTGATCTTAATTAGCATATACAAAAAGACACTACTGAATATAGTTAAGTATTATACTCCAAGATGTGCACGGACCGACGTTGAGCGAAAGAATGAATCCCGCTCCTTTTTTTCCGAACTGCCTAACCGTTGTTGGTCTGGCGAGCCTTTACAGCTTCTTTGGTCTTTTAAGGCGAGTGCTTAAGGCACTCCACCGTATGGCAACAAGCTCAAAGGAGCCAGAGTGGCCGAACCTCGATTTTAGCTGTTGCCTTGAATACAACGCGAATCAAAGGAAACAAACAATTTGAGCAAGTGTATATGAAGTCTGATAATCTTGGCTAAGATTAACTAACCAAAAATAAACACTGTGTGGAGTGCAGTATGGTGAATGCAGGAAACTAGTGAATGCGGTGTCACTGTACCGCGTTAGCAACTTGCTCGAGGGCTTCCGTCCGGGTAACCAAACCTAGGTCTGAGATACTACTGAGGGAGGCCGCGGCGGGTGTGCGGGAGCGAAGTTGACCGCTCGACCACGGTGGTGAGATCAGTGGTTGAAACGCGTTCCGTTTTCGCTACGTCTTTTATAGGCTTGTTTCATATTAGAGGGTAGTACATCATATTTATGTCAGTACAAACACTTTAACGGTGCAACGGGTATTTTTGCGCTGACGATCTTAATAATAATCACAATCATTTTACAAAGACGAAATCGTGGGCACAATCTAGTATCTAATATTTTACTATTTATTGTGGTCTTCGGTTTCATAAAAATGCATATATATGCCAAAAATTTATTGCATTTCTTCATATAAATTGGATTTTATGAATAATATGACACAGTTTGCGTTTAGTTGTAAAGTATTTTTATGGCTGGTCTTATAAATAAATAATCATATATTTATAGCGTATTAGTTCCATTTTATAATAACTCGGTCTATCCGTCTCAATGATATGTTATTTTACTTCATATTAACTGTAGATCGAGACTTCTTATATTCTCAAAATGTGTTCTCTTTTTAATATTTCACAAAAATGGCGTATCTCATATCGCATAGAAGTGAGTTATTTTTATAACAAAGCTCTTTAACATGACTTGCGGGAGAAGTTACCTGACAAAAATCGTCACATCATAAAAAGCGTTGTCTCCTCCATGTATGTCTTTCTCATTTTATTGTATATGTCCGTATGTGCTTGTGAGTATTTTTTTTATTGAAGCACGACAAAGTGACTACGCTATACCTGATGGTAAGCATAGTACAATCCAAAAACAGTGGCGACCACCGAGAGACAGATCATCCATCGTCGGTCGCCGCTGTCATGCCGGCCATAATGACGAAAGTCACCCGGTACTGGATATGCACAGGCTGATCCCGAAACGCGACGCGCAAAAGCGAGTCACTATGACGGGCTTTTCGCCATGTACATGGTGGTTGCGACCCAGTCGGGCTGTTAAACCCTACCACCCCGCTATCGCCATTGCCTCGTTCGTTGATCAGCAGGGTGCACCACGTGCAGGTGAGGTTGGCTTGGGTGTCGCAAGTCTTAAGATGCTACTCGACACCACTTACACCCCAAAAATAGATATTCGTGCGGGAGATCACTGTACGCTGCCACTTGTATAACCTGACCCACGATGATTCTGTATCCTGTAACATACCATGTGACTCATTATAATTATTTCAGTTTTCATTTCATTGAAAACATTATACAATGTTAATAACTTGAAAGGCTACATATACTTAATGAGTAATAGCTTTTGTATGTGCTAAAGGCACGCTGAAGCTATTACTGGTTTCAGCATGAATGGGTCGGTTCGTACGGGGTAGTACCATCCTCTCACAGAAACACCGACGTGAAAGCCAAGCCGAGGTGTGCCGTGCACCCTTGAGCTGGTTGCCATTATAAAATCGGCTGAGTGCCTTAAGCGCTCGCCTTAGTAGTCCGGTGAAGCTGTTAAGACCTTGCTAGGACAATAGCGTAGTCAGTTCGAGAAAAAAAAAAACCGACGTAAAGTAACAATGCTTGCATTGTTGCGTTTCGTTCGGTCAGCGAGAGAGCCGGAAACCCACCTCTCTTCACCTTCCTCTTCTCCTTTTCCCGTCCTCCACCAACTCAGGCTGGCAACGCACTTTCGACACCCTGGTGCTGCAAGTGTCTATAGACTGTGGTGACCACTTAACAACAGATGAACCACGCGTTGGTTTGCCTCCTATGATATAAAAAAAAAGAAAAAAACCTAAAAATTATCGTTACTTATGACGTAAACTTGTCGCGATATCTTGATTGCGGTTATCTATTTTATTAGAAATAAATAAATGTTTACTTTAAAGATGACATTAACAACACATAAATGTTTAGTTAATAAAAAAGCTAATGGTTTTTTTTCTAATTTAAATTTTATGAGAGCCCATAACGTCCATATTGCTAAACGTATTCTTTCAAGAACATTCATCTGTTGACAATTCAAATAACCAGTTATGTAGTTTATTGAAGATTTTATACTATAATGAATATTCAATATTAATATTCAAATCTATCTAAGAATATGGTTTAAATAAATTATCAGTAATATTTACGGGATAAAAATATACAGATATAAAAGACTAGCCTCTGCCCGCGACTTCCTTCGCGAGGAATAGTCACTTTGGGCTAACGCTAACACGCAGTGGAAGCTGTTTTTCCGATAAGAAATATATGTAAGAGTTGTTGAAATACATATGCTTGGTACACATATATGTTTCAATTACTCATATATATATATATAGAGTCAAATAACACAAGATTAGGAATAAAATGTATGATCCACTACATCATATGCCAAGATCCCGTCAAAAACCCTCCCTCTTAATCAGTTGTCTTAATTT
>JACEII010000023.1:836443-859426 GCA_014332785.1 Antheraea mylitta
AAATTAAGACAACTGATTAAGAGGGAGGGTTTTTGACGGGATCTTGGAATATGATGTAGTGGATCATATATTTTATTCCTAATCTTGTGTTATTTGAATCTATATCTTGTAATATTGGTGGTGTTTTACGTAATATAGTTGATTTATTGTATATAAGTGAAGTGGCCCAAATAATACCACGGAGCATGAATTCTGAGATGCCATAAACACTCCCTAGAAAGTTCTACAAAAACGGACACCATTTTGTTAGTTTTTTGAAAAGCAAGAAAATTGTAATATTATTCGACTATAACAGTAATAATCTAGAATATTGGTCACCAAATATATAAAAAAAATATACAGGGAATATAATTGTTATAGATCTTGTTTATAAAATATCATAAGTTGTTTTTCGTTGACAGTCGTTTAATGTAATTTCTACAACATTTTTATGGGGGACATGAATGGAGTGTCTTAAAAGTTGATTTGCTTATTGGATTCCGTTCCTATTTGTACTCTGTGTAGGTAGTAAAAGTTCACCTTTATTTAGGTCTATATCACAACAACATAATTAAATATGTCTACCGATTGTATGACATTGATTTAATATTCGACAGTTCTAAAAATAAATTTGCAATTTGTAATTATAAGCTATGAATATTGATTCATTAATAAATGTTATAAGATAAAGTCGAGTTCTGTGTTTGTTTGTATGTTCTCTTTATTTATCTATACATAAATTTGCTGCGGTTTTTACTGTTTTTAAATGTAATTTTTCGGAAAGTTTTTAAAGTGAGTAACTTCTTTAGGCGTGTTGAGCGATATTTTTAGGAAGTGATAAATTTATGATTTCGCCTCATGATATGCTAGTAAAGATGGCTATATATATATATATACATATATATATATTCTAAGGGTAGTCCTCGGTAGCCATTTTTATCTTTTGTGTTAGAAAATACGAATATGTCAGCCGGGTCGGTCAGGAAACCATCAACTGCACTGGTGAGGCTGACGAAGGGAGGCTGCTGGTCGTGTACCCAGTAGCCTCTCTATAGTAGGGCGATGCCTGGCGTTCATTCGCCAGGCTGCCGCAGGGGCTGTTTTCAGGTCAGTGAGCATGCTCGATCCCTGGCTGCCCCTACCATGCGGCGGACGGTACACCGTGGGGTTTTAGTCTGTGCGAATCGGACATAACCTACCTTCTCCCCAGGGAGGGTAGCGTATCCGTTAGGGATTTCCCCACGTTAATAAAAAAAAAGGGGAAACCATCAACACTCTGTAGAAACTTTGACCGTTTATCCGGGTAGAGCTTCTTCTTACAATAACTTTCACATAGGAATGCATGTTGATCGAAAAATCTGTATACAAATAATTACCCCTTACAACATATAGTTTTAATAAATATCTCAGAAAAGATCTCCGATTTAAAATACGTGCAACAGTAAAAAGAGTTTATATCGTGAGAATTACGAAGCTTCTTTCAATTTGATGAAATGTAAATCTCAGTGTCATAAAATAGAATCTATATAAATCTATTCGGCAATTGTCGCACTAAATTAATAAGTACATCTCCCATGTGAGAAGCCAAGGTATGTCACTAGTTTTATCTATGCTATAACTGGTTTTATCGGAACTTTATCTAGGTTAAGGACAAAAATTATTAATAATTTTAATATTAATTAAATAATGTAGTCACAAGTTATAGTCTTAATAATAAAGAAGGACTGGTATATAATTATGTCTATTTTCGTAGTGATTAGTATTTGCATATTGAAATCTTATTTGGTAGTTATTTATATGTCATCTAGATATAAATAAGTCGATACACATTCTAATATGTCATATTGACTTCAAGAGTGTTGTCTGCCTTGAAAATAAAGTCTATAGGAAATTATATCAAAATGTAAATACAGTTCGCCGTTTGGAGGAAGGTATGGCTTTCGAAATCCACTAAGAACATTACTTTACCAGGGCAATATGTTTCAATTTCACTAGTTATGATGTTTCTAAAAAAAAATTATTATTAGCTTCTGCTCGCTACACTGTTGGTCTTAGCGTGATGATATATAATAATGATATGTAACCTTGCTCGATAAATGAGCTATCTAACACTGAAAGAATTATTCAAATCAGACCTGTAGAGGCAAACGAACAGGTCACCTGATGTTAAGTGACCACCACAGTCCATAAACACTTGCAATATCAGGAGAATCACAAGTGCGTTGCCAGCCTGTGTTGGGGGAGGGTTGGGGAGGAAAGGAAGAGGATAGGGGGAAGGTGAGGAGAGTTGGCCCTCCAGTGCTCACTTAAGCACTGTTACTTCACGCCGATTTTCTGTGAGAGTGTGGTACTATCCCTGAAGAGCCGACCAATTCATGCTAAAGTCATCAATAGCTTCAACGTGGTTCGACCACTTATAACTGCGAATACTTTTAATTAAAATTGCTAAAAGTTATTCTTTATACTTAGTTGCTTAGTTTAAAGTACATAGTGTAACGTAGTGTAAAGTTGAACTTTACACTTCGAAATTATCCGATACGAAATATATATAAGAGTTGTTGAAGTATGTATGCTTGGTACACATATATTTTTCCACAGCTCATATATGTATGAATAATTCAGCTTAGCTTAGGTTAGCTTTGCACAGTTCCGGCGGACGAGGGGGGGGGGGGCAGCTGGCGTGTACCCAGCTGCCTCTCTATAGGTAGGAGCCCGGCGGCAACCTTCCGCCGGGTGGAACGTTGGGGCGGTTATTCAAGGGGAATAGCGGAGAACGATCCCTTGCCGCTCCAACATCATGGTCTGTCGGTACACCGTTGGGTTTTAGTTCGTGCGAGTCGGACATAACCCCTCCTCTCCCCCGGGAGGGTGGGTATCCATAAGGGATTTCCCCACGTAAAAGATAGGTCGCGAATTATGAGCCCGGCGGCCACCTTCCGCCGGGCGGACCGTTGGGGCGGCTCTACAAGGTTGATTAGCTGGAACGATCCCTTGCCGCTCCAACAATTGGGGTTTGTCGGTACACCGTATGGTTTTAGTCCATGCGAGTCGGACATAACCCCTCCGGAGGGTGGATATCCATAAGGGATTTCCCCACGTTAAAAAAAAAATAGGTCGCGAATTGCATGTATCATGCAACAGCCCAAACCGAGGTGTGCCGTGCACCCTTGAGCTAGTTGTCACATAAAATCGGCTGAGTTTCTTAACCGCTCGCCTTAGTAGTCTGGCGAAGCTGTTAAGACTAATTAATTTATGCAAACGAATTAGTTATTATTTTATATTGAGATGTGATAAAATTATTATTATGGGTGGTTCATGATATTATAATGGGAGAATTAGTGCGTTAAATATTTATGTGGGTTATGTTTTGTAAAAATATGTAAAATATTAATCAGATCGAGTTTCTTACCGGTTCTTCTCGATGACCGGCCATTCTGACTCAATCGCGCTCTCGGCGCTTATCAACATACAAAAATACGCCAACTTCGCTTACGAAATACACTCACTTACGCTTACAAAAATACGACACGCCCACTTACGCTTACAAAAATACGATACGCTCACTTAGTTTACAAAACACGATACGCTCACTTCGCTTACAAAATTATAAAAATTCGTAAAATAACAATTCCGTCGTAAAACAATTCCATCACAATTCTCGTAAAACAATTCCATTACAATTATCGTACAACAATTCCATTATAGAACAGTCATTACCCAACCTGGGGTCAAACATAACCAATATCGTAAAAGGCAATCACCCACTGGGATCTAGCCAACATCGTAAAACAGACATCAATCTTCCTGTCATCTAGCCTCTTAGACCGGGATAAGGTTGCACAGTGGTGGCGATCACGCGCGTAAGGAAAGACAGTTTGGATAGGTTAAACCAACATCGTAAAAGGCAATCACCCATACTGGGATTTAGCCAACGTCGTAAAACAGGCAATCACCCATCGTGGGATATATATAGCCTCTAAGACCGGGATAAGGATGGGCGCATGGTGGCCAGTTATGAGCGTAAGGATGGATGGTTTGGATAGGATCAAAAATAATAATAAAGGCCGATCAACACATATCGATACTGTCCACCTCAATACGTAACATGACCAGAACAATCAATAATCCATGAGAAAATTGTTCCACTCGGCCACTCCTGACTGAACTCTATAATTTCGGGGTCCGCGGGTCCACATTGCTCTCTCATATCCAGCGCATGTGTCGGAGATCAGAAGTGGAGTTTATATGAAAACACGCCTAATATGGGCAAAGCCCTATCCTACTTCTGAAGGTCAATAGCGTAGTCAGTTCGAAAAAAAAGAAACGTTACACTTAGTTGCTTAGTATAAAGTGTACAAATTGCTTAGTGTGTATACTTAGTGTAAAGTTGAAATTTACACTTAGCTGCCCAATGTAAAGTACATAGTGTAAAGTTTCTCAGTATGGGCTGATGAATAACATCACAATATCTATCTATTTATCCTATAACCTGCATTATCACAGCGGTAATATAACATAAATTGCTATGTTTATTCATAATACAAATTACAAATACATTCGACCATCCCTAAGTAACTCTTTTTTTTTTGTCGGTATGACCTCTGCCTGTGTAGGCAATTTTGCCAATACTTAGTAGCTTTATTTTACAAATTTAAACAGAAAAGACAGCCCATAGAATTCTTAATTAATGGTATTACATATATACGTGTCTGAATTGTATAAAACGCAAATAATTTCCACCATTTATATTTTAAGGTGCAAATTAAATATGTATATTTTATAAATTGTTCTCTGTGAACGTTCCTTAAATTAGAAAATGGTTTCTGAGACATACTTAATAATATATTATTGGTGTCCGTTTTTATATTAGAATCATTTATATGTCGAAATAAAATATCTTACCACATTTTATGTTAATTTTATTAGCTTCTGAAGCTACAAGCTACAACTATATAGTACAATATTAAAGGAAAAACACTTGTATTGGTATGTAAATTATCACAGTTAAGTTTAAAATCGATGAAATTTATGCCGTTTCTATTTTGATATTCTGGAATAATCGATAGATTAAACTACTTTAACTGGTATATAAGGAAGCACTTGAAATAAAAAAATGTAGATATACATTCATTCAAAATTATAAATATTTTTATACTAGGTGATTTAAATAAATAGCAATAAAATTATGGTTTATTCAATTGTATAATGAAATATGGTATTTTAGTTTATTTAATATTATTATTTTTCACATGGAACTTAAATATAATTTATTTTATTATGGTATTTATTATTAGCCACAAGGAATAATGAAATCCTGAAACAGTTGTAGTCCGGTGAAGCTGTTACGGCCTTGCTAGGACCATAGCGTAGTCAGTTCGAGAAAATAAAAAAACTAAAACAATTTTTGAAAATTATCACTAAGGACTTTGAATTTTAATAAAAGTTTCAGAGAAACCATTCGAGATATCTTATTGAAATTTTCAGGATTTACTACTACTTTTATACAATACTGAAAACTCAATATTTTTCATTTATTATAATATTATTAACCAAATTTTAGGTTAACAAATGGAAACTGAAAATGACTTCTCGGTTCAATAAATATTTTCCTTCTTTAATCACATAAAACATTAAGGTTTATTATTTTGAAAAAGAAAAACACTTTATGTATTAGTTTAAGCAATATAACTTTTTTTATCACCGAGCGGTAAGTGTTGCCGGTATATAAAGCTACCGCGTAACGCGCGTCGACGCATTGACGTAGCTTCAATTCCGGTCAGTCGTAACTCATAATAAAAATGATTCTTCTGTTATCAAGAAACTTAGACAACAAATTTTGACAGACAACAAAAAAGAGAAATTTGTTGTTTAAATTTTTTGATAACAGAAAATTTTTTAAACAAAAAATTGTACGTGGAGTAAGTACCTCAACTTTGTAATATGGAAATGAAAATAAGAAGGGGTAGAAATTGATTTCTAGTGAAATCATATTGCTTCTAGCGTTGAACGTTTAACGGAACAATGCTTTCATACCCCCTTCATGGTAGCGTTAAACGTTTATCGCAACCTTTCTGGAAATCGCTTTAGAAGTTTCACTTCAATAATCATGTATGTATTTTTTGTATCGTTGTATACAAATGTGTGTGGTTTTGGGAGTGGAAGCGAATTTTAATGAATATAAAAAGCGACGCCTCGCATCTTATTGGTGCATTACTGATAGCTAATCCACGCCCTGCCATTATTGAGAACGTGTATCAAAACAATTAATAAATTAATGTGTTTTCGAAAGTGAAAGTTATAGGGTTTTAAAATTCTGATTGACGACAACCTTTTTGTGTGACGAAGAATGTAAACACTATGTCGGGTAGAGTAGGAGTAGTGTCTCGCTTGTCTTCGGATATTGGAAAGTAGTGAGATTCCGTCTGTGACCCTTATGAACTTCATAATAATAGGATTCTTTGTGACCTTGAAGTTTTAAGTCGTTCGAAAATAATGTTTTTTTTTTCCTAAAATGGAGAGCATTTTCTGTTCACCCGGAATTCTTAAATATCACATCGTCTTCTAGGGGCCACCTATGACTTCGTTTGCATTCGTATCTTTATAAGCGATGGTACCATACGTTGTCTTCGTGTAAAATGAAGGCATGTTTTATAGAGCACGCGGGCGTGGATGCGAGCAGCTTCAATGTACTTAGACGTCGCTAGCATTAACAGTAGAGCTGATCATATTTCTAAAAATATTGTATTCTCGATATATCGGCCTTATTAAAAAAATGTGTGCATGCGATGCGTCGCACGCGATTGAAGTAAAACTTAAATATTTTTGATTTTATCAATAAATTAATCAATCAAATATTTTTGAAAAAAGAAAAGAATAAAAAAATATTAAATTTAATAATAAAAAAATCATACGATAGAATCAATTATGCATATATGGGCGCGCTACCGTGCTCCCATCTGGTTTCAGTGTCAGTAATAAATTAAATCAAAGCTTCATTATCTGTAGTGCCATCTATCAGCTAATTCGGAACTTAAATAACACAGGAAATATTATTAGCAATTTGTTATAAAGTAAATAAAAAATATAAAAGTACGAACAGATCACTATGATAAATAAAGAATTAAATTAATTATGAGTTAATAGAAGTTTTAGTTATGTTTAATTATCACCTGAACGGATGGTACAGAAACGTGACGCCATATTGCTGTAACGGACTTCCATTGCGTTGTCATCCAGAGTTACCTTCTAGTCGTGCCTAAAGAGGTTTTACTTTGAAAGACAATTGTAATTCGGCTTAATAATGATTTACAGTTTTTAATACAGTATATTTGTCTGACGATGTGTTTAGTAAAAGTTTTAAAATATACTTCTAAAAGCCACTTGCACAAATGTTATTCAATCATATTGATATTAATTGCCAACACTATTGTTTTATCTAAATGAGATAATTACGTGTATCGATTTCAGTAAAAGTTTCTAAAAATATTTTTGTTACTTTATATCTTCAGCTGTTTGACTACTAAGATTTTCTTTACCAGCTTGCTCCAAACTTCGGTACCTCAGTTCATTGATCCAAAATGACTGAAGGTATATAAAACTATTATAAGACCAGTCATACTGTATGCATCTGAATAATGGGCTATGACAGAAACGGAAGAGAGAAAACTGCACGCGATAGAGATGAGATTATTAAAATGGATGTGTGGTGTAAACTAGAATCGATAAGAATAAAAAATAATATATCAGTTATGGCACCTTGAGCCTATATTGCGTCTGCGCCCGGTCCTGCGCTTACTATGGTTATGGTACCTTCAGCCTGTTTAACCTATATTGAAGCAAGCTCAAGGTGCCGTAACCACTGTTAGCACGTAGGTGGGCGCAGAAGCGTGGTTGGGTGATTACTGTGAATGCTAATGGTGCTTACATTTAAGCTACACATGCTCACGTACATAGATATAAATCATTTGTCTAAAAAGTAAAACTAAAAACTTTTGATCGCATTCTACCTATCACGTTATTTATATAAAATTTATAATAAATAAATAATACATTATTTGTATGACTACGGCAGCGGCTCAAGCCTAGGTTCGATCCCTCGGTAGGTAGCCCTTGAGTGCGTTGCTTGTGCGATACGGCGACATACAAATATACATCACCGCTACAACACTACACGATCACCCCCACACACGTGCACGCCTACACGCTTACACATGAAAGTGGAAGGGTTTACTTTTTTCCCTTATCGAACTGAAAAACTCTCAATTTTCCGATAATAAATATATGGAGGAGTTGTTGAGGCGTGTATGCTTGGTATACATATAAGTTTCAACAACTCATACATATATGAATAGTTAGCTAGGTTAGCTAAGATAGATCGCGATTTTGTATGCACTGTTGCAACAGCCAAGCCGAGGTGTGCCATGTACCCTTGAGCTGGTTGCCAAAATAAAATCGGCTGAGTGCCTTAAGCGCTCGCCTTAGTAGTCCGGTGAAGCTGTTAAGACCTTGCTGGGTCAACAGCGTAATCATTTCGAAAAAAAATAAAAATTGTATGACATGATATTGCAGTTGTAAATGGTTTTTAAAAGTTATAGAGAGGGTTAAATTATACGCATTAGTGTCATTCAAATATAACTTCTGACATCAAAAATTGTTTGGCATAGTGCTTGAACTTCATATCCAGCAAATCGGTAATTTCACTTGGAGTTTTGTAATAGAACCCCAAATTTTTACCCAAAAATACTATTACCGGTTTCACTGAGCCTGTGAAATGGAATTTGGGATTGTCAGTAGTGTAAAAAGAATACTTGTATTTTGTTAAGTTAACTTTTCTAAGCTTTCGCATTATTAAGAATGTCGCGCTCAAATAATCTCGCGCTGCTTTGTTTCCAATTTGAAAAATATTTAAATTCAGTTCTCAGAGTAGTTATATAGAATTACTTTAACTCAGGGTAGCGGTTTTGTATGACTGATTATAATAGCTGCAGTAAGCGTCTAGCAGTTGAAAACCTACTAATTTACAAAGAAATGAACATCCAGCAATTTGTCTACATTTGTTTAATTTAACGGTATTAATACTTAAAATATATAATTTGAATTGAATTAGTATAATGCCGCTGAAAGTCAATTAATATTATCTTTGAATCTTAAAAGGTAATTTGAAATTCAACAGGTTAAATGTTAGTTGGTTAATGTGGCTTTTATCTCTGTTTTGTTTTTATAATAAATTGTTGTTTGTTTTCGGATACTTTATATGGGAATATATATGAACAATTTTAGGTATCTCGGTTAATTAATTTAAAACTATGGTGGCATAGCCGGAAGTGTGAGCAATAGAATGCATGATAAATGAAATGGCGAAAGGTGTCTGAGGTAGTTTGTGATTAACGAATGCCGTTGAAACTCAAGGGAAGGTGTATAAAACCATAATAAAACCATTCGTTTTACAAGGATTTAAGTGTTAGGCTACGAAAAAGACGGATTAGATGCGAATGTTTAGATGGATGTGTAGTGTAAATAGAATGGATAAGATTAGGAATGAGTATGTCAGAGGAACTTTGAAAATAGCACTAATGACAGAGAAATTGAGGAGTAATAGGTTAGCATGGTATGGGCATGTCATGAGGAGAGATGAAAACCATGTAACTAGGAGAGTATTAAGTGTGAAGTTGGACGAATATAGGAGTAAAGGAAGACCGAAAAGTATGGATGTACTAAGATGACATCTGACAGGGGAGAGAAGAAAAGAAAAATATGTTGTGCCAACCGTATTTAGTTGGAATAAGGGTAACAGAGAGAAGATGATGAGCATCCGCGCTTCCGTACCCAGTTATTACGTAGCAAGTAAAGATTGTGAGATTGTAAGTTTTTGACGTTGTACTGAGTAATCTCAGTAAAATATTTCAGTGTTATATAGCTCATTTATCGAGGAAGGTTATAGGCTATATATTATTATGTCAATACCAATAACAGCGGAGCACCAATGAAAAATGTTTCAAAATCGGGATTTTTTTCCTCTTGAGCGCTTCCGTTGCGTGTTAGGGTTAGCCCTATGTAACTATTACTAACCAGACGAAGGCGTGGGCAGATGCTAGTTTAGTATAACTCCTGTACATAGTGTTTCATGAATAGCGGTTGACAATTAATAGAAATAATACATTTTACAACTGTTATATTGTTACAGTTACCAAATTTTATTAAATATATATAATGTATATATATGAGTTAAATCTAGATAACGAATTTAAAAGAAACATGTACAGCTTGTACTACAGATTTATTTATACTAATGATCATTTAGTGGTCAAAATTAGACTATAATTCATTATTTGATTACTTCAATATTTACGTATGATAAGTTTGGAATTTTGAATAGCAATCATAGTTATAACGTACGTGGGTGTCCAGAAACGATATTTTTTGTATCTCTTTTAACTGGTTCAAAATATTTAAGGCGACAAATTATTTTGTATAATTATATACGTTAGGTTATATAATGATGTATTTATTTTTGTTATATTTTATGATTTGATTCGCAGATTTATTTGCTTTGGTTTAGTATTAAGTCTCGAATTCACAGAGAAATATTTGACTTTAAATGCTATTTTAGAAACAAAACCTACTTGTTTCTAAAACTAGTACGTATTATGACTACGAAGTTATCTGCATGTTTTTGTTTTCCTCACGGCGATGGGTAAACAAACGACAGAATTGAGATTCGCAACAGATGTTCACGCGTGTTTCGCAACAGATGTTCACGTGTGAATCGCAACAGATGGTTGCGTGTGTTGCACAACAAATGATCACACGTGTTTCATTTGTATATAGAAATGCTACATGTGGGGTGACAACGTGATTTTTAAAGAAATTACTGAGAAAAATCATATTTTATTAATTTGCCAGACTAAAGATTATAAAACCCTACGAAAGTTTGTATTTTTTCTGTCCCTTACATATGCAGCCGTTGCGTAATGCTTTCCTTATTGCACGTTATTATAACATTAGGCGAACATTGACGTGGGGGGGGGGGGGGGGGTTATTTTTCTTGCGTCCGCAGGAAGTGTACCTCTCATTCCCTTGCACATGCTTCCCGGGCGGTGCTAAAGAGCACCAAAGTTTGGTCCACTGCACTGTTCCACATAAATTAAACCTCGCAGCTATAAATAGGGTAATCAGTCAATCGACGATAGTAAAAGATGGATACCTTATTTGGCCGTGTGATTACTTAAAAAGGATACCCTGTTAACCATCGTAATGCATAAAAGTAGTCGTGCTGTAGTATTACTTGTCCTTGTATATAAATATTTCAGTAGCACCTAAACCTCACATCGCACTGCCCTTTGGTTTCTTTAGATGTGATATCTCGCTCGAATCGCTATTCATTTTGAGCGGTATTCATGTCTCACTATACTTTTGAACCACGCCGCGATCGAAAGCCACGTTATTAATTTCAATTTAAAATTACACACAGAATAATTTTGTAAACATATAATAAAAAAATGTGAAGAAAATTCACCGCCTTAAATATTTTGAACCGGTTAAAAGAGATACAAAAAATATCGTTTCTGAATACTCAGGTACTTTATTACTGAGAATCGTTATTCAAAATTTCATACTTATTATTAATACTTGCCCTGGAGACAAGTAATAATACGTCGATTAAATGAGAGTTTTTTTGTATCATAGAAGGTAAACGAACAGGTGAGTCACCTGATGTTAAGTGATCACCACCGTCTATTAACACTAGCAACACTAAAGGAGTCACAAGTGCATTACCAGCCTATGCTTGGTAGGAGAGGGGAGGAGAGGGAGAGGGAGGGAAGGTAGGCTTCCGGTGCTCTCACTGATCTAACGAAACGCAACAATGCATGCACTGTTAATTCACGTCGGTATTTCTATAAGAGTGTGGGACTATCCCGAGCGGGTATAATGGGTCGGCCATTATGTACTTGTATGACCCATATACTTGTATGTTATGTTATGCGTTATGAATAATTTATTTCTTTCTTTCTTCCATTCTGCTGAGACTTGTAATAGCTTCAGCGTGGCTCTACCACCTATATAAATGCTTATGATAGTTTTGATAATGTTATAATAATCGTACAGATAGGTAAAATGTCTACTATGAGCTGGCCTTAGTGTGTATAACAGCTCATAGCTTCGAAATTATTTTATTATCATATTTTATCAATATATGTTGCAAATTACAAACCATTCGGGTGTACAGAAGTGGGCGAAAATAAATGGAAATGTATAAATAATTAAATGGAATGAGTTTGAAACACGCAAGCAATGACGTTACCCTATCACGAATTAATAATACACACTTTCCAATTTGTGTAATAATTTTTAATAGGCACTAATTCTAATAAATTTCTGCCAACTCTAGTCACACATTTGACAGTGGATTTTATGCATTTCTAAAGTGATCCATTGCGTTCCGTCAATTTTGAGTGTTGCTCGTACTTCACAATTTGGATCCAATATTGGGCTTAACAAGTTGGTTCCAACGTTGGTACGAACGTTAGGAGTGTTACAAATCGCTAATCACGCTAATATGTTTGACGAATAGTTCAGTCGCCAATGTTTTATCCGGGCGAATAGCAAATCATGTTCAATATTTACAATAAAACTAATTAATACAATTATTAATTCTTACCGTACATTTTACGTATGCTTTGTAACTTTGTACATATTAATAATAAAATTGATTTAAATTTTAGAGTGATTTCATTATGAAACAAACGTATAAGTGTGAGAAGATCTACCGCACCGATGGTTCCGTCCCACCAAAATTTTAAAAAGTTTTTTTTTTTCTTTTCTTTGGGTTCCGTAGTGAGAAATCACCTTAACTGGCTTTAATGATTTATTGTTTTACTTTAGGCTAACTTAGTCAAAAGCTTTGAAGTTGTACTTCTTTTACTGCGTTTTGAAATTTTGTTAAGAGTGAATTTTTACGATCCGCGTGTATACCGGCACTTAAATGTTTTTGTGAGAAGTAATAACTACATTCAAGGTAATTATTATTCAAATATATGTGTATGTACGTCTTCTATATCGGTGGAGATAAAAAATAATTTCCTATATAAATAAGCATGTGTATATGTGAGTTATTATAAATTATGTATGGTAGTTTTTTTTTTCGAACTAACTACGCTATTGACCTAGCAAGGTCTTAACAGCTTCACCGAACTACTAAGGCGAGCGCTTAAGGCACTCAGCCGAGTGTGGTAGTGAATGATACTTTATTGTAAGTACTTGTAATAGAGATGTATTTACATTATAAACTTTTTTAAGTAGGTTTATATATTTGAGACTAACTGTTGCTAAGTATTGTTTTTATTTATTTATATTATGAATTATTACTATTCCGTTTACATTATTGGATAAATAGTTTACTCTACTTTACAGTATGTTATTTGACACTATATAGATACATAAAAAATTAACGCTTTTCAAGTTAATTATATTTCATTTAATTAAAAAGTTATATATTGCATTTAATACATTTTTGATGTGAAACATCTTTAGGCGAGAGTAAACCTGATTGTTAACGTGTTGAGACGTGGCGACGCAAGACACGAACTTTGTATTATTAACGGAATACGCAAAAACATTTGCAACCCTATATGTACAAGATTCAAATTGTTTCATAATTCAAATAAAAAAAATACGCGGTACGAGCCGACAACCAAGCGCCCTTTGATAAATGCCGCCAGTCACACCGCGTCTGGACTTCCTTGAATTTTATATTTGCTAATTAATTAAAATGTATATCCATGTGATCTAATATATAAACAGTCATTATTTTATGGAACAAATTTGCAATGCTCTATCATTTAATTATGCCATATCTGATTCTATCGTAATCTGTTCTTTTATGCATATAACTTAAAAACAATTTCGATGTTTCACATCTGTCAGGCGTCCCGTGACGGCTCAATTGTTTTACCTAGAGAAGTATACCTTCGTACGTAAGTGGCTATATACATTTTTTATATACTTGTCTCTCGTTACTGTGGCATCTCTGAGATCCGTATCTTTACATAATTATCATTGTCCAGTTAATGTAAGTAAAAATACTCCCCAAAGAACTTTATGTCGCACTTTCTCCAAATTTACTACAATAATTCGTCTTAAAATAACTTTATATAATAAATACAATTATTTTTCTATAGTTTATTTATTTTAGAACATAAAATCTTATTAATGAAACATCACTAATGTAGTCCATATAAGATAAGAACTATTTAATGGGTTTAACCACCTTAGCTTTATTAATTTTTTTAAATATCGGTGGTGATAAAAGAGCGAGCGGCTCCTCTGATAATAGGTAGTCACCGACTACTACGGTTACTTGTAGTACCAGATCCCATCACTTATGCGAGGTAAACTCTTTATTAACATATCCACTACATTGTAATATAGATCCCTGATTATATATATATATATATATATGAATATATATATATATACTCAAGCCAACCTCACCTGCACGTGGTGCACCCTGCTGAATAACGAACGAGGCAATGGCGAAAGCGAGGTGGTAAGGTTTTACAGCCAGACTGGGTCGCATCCACCATGTATATGGTGAAAAAGCCCGTAATAGTGATTCGCTTCTACGGGTCGCGTTTGGGGATCAGCCTGTGCATATCCAGCTTTTTTGCAGGCCGGCATGATAGTGGCGACCGGCGATGGGTAGTGTGTCAATCGGTGGTCGCTATTATTTTTGGATTGCACAGCGCTTACCATCAGGCATAGTGCAGTGCCGTGCTACAATAAAAAAAAAAATGTGGTAGAGCCACGCTGATGCTGTAACTGGTTTCAGCATGAATGGGTCGGCTCGTCCTGGGTAATGAGTAACCTTACGTCTGCAGTCATTTTTAGTTCGGTTATACATGGGTATAGTTTATTGTAGTATTACTCATTCAAAATCTAATTAAATTCTATGAGAAAAGAAGGATAGATATTAAAAATTCTTTGACGACTCTAAACATTTTGAGCTCTGCTATGTTATTTAGTAATACCCCCAACAAATGGAGTAATGTTAAATCTTTGTATTCATACTTTATATCAAATATCGATAAGATTATAAGTTATATACTTGCTTGTTGTTTATATTCAATCATATATTCATTTTTATTTCTGTGTTTTCTTATACATAATAATTCAAAGTATCTATTCCAATTCATTTATCACTTAGGTTATAGCGTGCAATTTATCTGTTCTATATCGCTCATAAGCACATTAAACTGTTACAATATTATTTTGTCGCCATTAGTATTTATAGCAATATGTAAAACTATTAGCAGTGAGTTTTATAAATATATACAGTGCACAAAGTGTTCGTTACAAATAGCTTCAAGCGTTTTGTTGCTAATGTCATATGGAGATTATCGGTTTATGAGTAGTTATTTCATAAGGTTGCTTATTGTGAATATCGTGTTTTTTTATGATGCTTCACTATTTAAGTTCCTGACATTGGATATCTTTTTCTTTAAACATTCAATAATTTTACTAATGTTACATCGGATTTAGATAATGTTAATATTGCTGAATCTGCAACGTGCGACATTGATAACTGGGAAAGCCTATTTCCACTATCTTTAAATTCGCTAAAAATAATATGTCAGAATATAAGAAGTATTAATCATAATATGTCCAATTTTCAGACACTGTTAGAAAGATCTAAAATCAAATGGAATATAATTGTACTTACAAAGTGTTGGTTCAGAGATCCAGATTTTATACCCTCTTTGATTGGCTATAATTCTTTCAAAACTACTTTGAACAAAACACAAAATGAAAGCATAGTGACTTATTGCCAGAAAGGTTATTGTATGAAAGTGATGGAACCGGAACTGTTAAATGCTAATTGTTTATTGCTTAGCCCAAGTAATGATATTTCTATTATAGCAATTTATAGACCACCCGGTGAACGTAATGTTGATGATTTTATCACTTCATTAGATGACTTGTTATGTAAATATTCTGCAATTAATAATCTTATTAATGTTGGCGACATTAACACTGACATAGGGGTAGATAATGTGATCCTAGGTCCTCTATATACCTAAACATGTTGGCTTTTCACGGTATATTACCACCTCATACTATACCTACACAGAATAAAACATGCCTTGACCATTATATGATTAAAACAAGACATTCCGCTGATTGCTATGTAGCCCTCACTACTATAACTGACCACTATAGTGTCATGTCAAATTTATGTTTAGATATAACATTGCGTAAAACATCAAAATTCACTAGCAGGACAGATTACGAGGGTTTCGATCTATACATGCAGAGTATTGATTTACACAAAGTTTACAGCTTTAATGATGCTAATAAAGGAATGTCATATATGATAGATTTAATCAAGAAATCTATTACCTTAAATACTAAATTGTTCAAGACATCTAAACGCAAGTGAAATATTCGACCCTGGATAACACCAGGGTTATTAAAATGCATGCGAAATAGTGACAACTTACACAAAAAGTAAAAAAAAATAACCAAATAATACAACTCTACAAACAACTTATAAAAGATACAGAAATTACTGTAATATGCTCTTAAAAAAATCTAAAATTTCATATGAAAAGCAGGAAATTAATCATTGTAAATCTAACGTAAAGAAACTTTGGCAAATCATAAAAAGAGTTGCATTTCCACCTAAACCAAAGAAAGATGCTATAGATTTAATATCCACCCTTAACCCACAATCTCAGGTTAATAATATTAATTCATATTTCGCTAATATAAGTAAGTCACTAGCAGAAGGGATAAAGGCAGACAATAACTTGAACCCTATCATAAATGATATCCTCTGTTATAATACCTATCCATAAAGCCGGTAATAAAGATTGCATCAACAACTACAGGCCTATCTCTATCCTCCCAACCATATCAAAAATTTTCGAAGGATTATTAAATTCCAGACTGGTTAAATATCTGGAATGTAATCAATTACTTTCTGCAAATTAATTTGGTTTTCGCAAAAATACATCATGTGAAGATGCTTTTTTAGAATTTATAGATTAAATTGTTACTTCAATAGATAAACAGTACAAGACTCTAGCCATATACTTAGATTTAGCAAAAGCTTTTGACACTGTTGCAGTTCAAATTCTTATTAACAAATTGGAACGAATAGGGATTCGAGGTACTCAGCAAAAATTATTGGCGGATTATTTGTCACAAAGAACACAACGTGTCAAAATAGATAACTATATTAGTAGTGATCTGCCTGTTACTTATGGCGTGCCTCAAGATAATATTCTCGGGCCTACTCTCTTCCTTATTTACATTAACGATTTATGTAACCTCTCCCTACCTTATGGCAAAATATTAACATTTGCAGATGACACTGCTTTGGTCTTTTCAAGCGAGTCATGGGGTGAAGTTTCCATACATTCACAAAATGGATTAAGCGCTGCAATGGTTAAATGTAAATTTATTAACTTTAAACATTGAAAAAATTGCGTCTAGAGTTCGTAAACTTATTTTTATATTCAAAAATCTACGACACATTGGAGATACCAAAATGATTAAATCTGTTTATTTTGCCATCTGTCAGTCGATTATTACATTTTGCATCACATACTGGGGTGGGGGCGCCAAAACTTTTTTTTTTTTTAACGTGGGGAAATCCATTATGGATACCCACCCTCCCGGGGGGGAGAGGGTGGGTTATGTCCGACTCCCACGGACTAAAACCCCACGGTGTACCGACAGACCGTATTTGTTGGGGCGGCAAGGGATCGTTCTCGCTAATCTATCTTGTATAGCCGCCCCAACGGTCCGCCCGGCGAAAGATGGCCGCCGGGCTCCTTCCTATAGAGAGGCAGACTAGGTACACACCAGTTACCTCCCCTCGTCCGCCGGACCTGTGCAATGAGGAGATGAGCCCTTCGGCTGCATCCCCTCAGGTCCGGCTACGGTGGCGGGAGGAGTTGAGCAAAGCGCCGCCTCCTCCCGCCTGTCCTCCGTTGGCGGAGAGCGTCACTTAAAGGGTCTGCCTCTCGGGCCCTCTCCGCCGCCTCCTTCTGCGAGATGACTTCCTCGCAGAAGGAGGCCATCGCTCGTGGGGGCGCCAAAACTACCTTAATAAAACTTGAGCGTGCTCAACGAGCAGTTCTAAAAGTAAGCTCGTTTTTGCCATTTAGATTTCCAACAGTTGAACTGTATAGCATATCGAATGTTCTTACTGTAAGACAACTTTTGCTCCAAAAAACTATCCTTGCCATGCAGTGTCGATTAAAGTATGATCCTAATATTCATTTCGGTAAAAGACACAAACATCATGTATGTAAGACGAATTCACTCCGTCTACAATTTTCACATAATTTTTTTTGTTTTCTTGGTCCTCATATATACAACCAGATTAATTCTATTCTGCAAATTTATCAGTTAACTAACCACAAAGCAAACCGCATTATTCAAAATTGGTTACTAGCACTTTCATACAAAAATACTGAAAATCTATTATCTATACTTTCATAAGACCTTCATAGCTTGATTTATTGTTTCTAGCAAAAGTAATAAGAATACAGCTCCATTCTAGAAAACGAGGGTCTGGAGATCTGTAGTTCAGGTCTTTGAACCTTTTCAGACTCCAGACCTCACATTTATTTGCACTATAAATTTACTGCTCTATAAATGTATACTTTTCCTTTTGTTTATAAATAATGTTGTTTACTTTTAAGAATGTAATTGTGAGGTCAAATAAATAAATTTCTTATTATTATTATAGTACCTTTTAACATTTAGTGGTCCGCATACCTCTTAGCAACTTAAATTTCAACAGTCTACGTATAATTCTTACAAAGAACGTCTTTTATATGGTTTGCGATGAAGCACCGTTTATGGGACGGAATCCTAAAAACTGGTACCACCGATCAACTTTAACGAGTTTGAATTAATATGTTTTGTGTTCAATTACATTTGTATCTTGTTGTATTCGTATATTAAAGATAATTGAAGGTTACCCTTGAAAAAAAAAAGGTTTTTTTGGCAACCAATTGGGTAGTTGGTTATTACTGCCATTATTGAGTAGATAATGATATTATAAGTTTATTTTGATCATTTTAATGTTCTAACAAGATGGTGGCCTCTGATTGGAACTTTCCAGGGAGTTTTTCTGGCAGGTCAGAATCCATGCTCCATGGTATTATTTCCCATCCACTTCACTTGTGTACAATAACCAAATTATATTACATAAAACAGCACAATATACAAAATATAGACTAAAATAATACGAGACTATTAATAAAATATAAAATCCACTACATGACATTCAAAGATCCTGCTAAAAACTACATCGAATAATAGACACTGCATCGGCTTAGTTTTATTTCAAGGAAATGCTACGCATTAGGTTCAAAAAATTGTCTAGACTTCATAAAGTCGTGAACAGAAGTAATAATGGTCCTGACATTCGTCGGCTCAAATAAGCAATCAGGAAATTATAGGATAAGTGGGTCCAAACGCTATAAATAACATGTGTAATTTTCGGTAACCTGTCATTAATATCGATAGAAATATCTACTTCATCTAATATCTAATCTGCATTACTCAATCTATTTTTTATTTGTTATGGCTAATTGACGTAGCTATAATAAACGATATTGGTTTGTGTTTTATGTCTGAATGTAACTTAAAAAAAACTTCAATATTTTTACCTTAACCTGTGGAAAAGCTCTAAGGAATGCTAAATACAGCCCTTTTGTCGGGAATATATTGAATTTTTAAAAGATAGTAAAAATACAAAAAAATATAATCTAAATGTATCCTGTAGTTTTTGCGTGATGCTGCAAATCGACAAATATAATTACACAAACCTCTGCCCTTCATTCGCGTGGAATAATTACTTTGGCCTAAAGCTAACACGCAGCGGAAGCTCTCAAGAGGAAAAAAACCCCGATTTTTAAACATTCTTCATTGGTGCTCCGTTCCTATTCGTCTTAGCATGATGATATATAGCCTATAACCATCCTCGATAAATGAGCTATATAACATTGAAATAATTTTTCAAATCGGACTAGTAGTTTCTGAGATTGCCCCCTACAACGTCACAAACTTTACCTCTTTATAATATTAGTATAAATTTATATATCTAAGGTGATGAATTTGTTCTTACTCTGTTTATTAGATAATTATTCTATGTACGTACAGATATTTAGACAGTCAGAAGCTAATCATTTCTATTGCCTTGTTTTAGTAAGAATATATGAGGCCTTTTCTACACAGCAAATACTACAAATTAATTATTTTTTCATTAGTCAGTAAAAACTCCTTGTTGCTATACCTTTATTAAGTTGGTTAAGTCTAATAAAGACCGAAGAGTTAGTAGTCCGGTGAAACTGTTAAGACCTTGCTAGGTCAATAGCGTAATCAGTTCGAAAAAAAAAGACCGAAGAATTTAAACAAAAAAAAAAAGTAAAAAGCGATTAAGGCACTCAGCCGATTTTATTTAACAACTGGCTCAAGGGGGCAGGCACTACATATTTCGGCTTGGGCTGTTGCCTGATACATGCAATTCGCGACCTATCTGAGCTAACCTAAGCTAGCTATTAATACAAATATGAGTTATTGAAACATATATGTGTGTACCAAGCATACATACCTCAACAACTCTTATATATATTTCGTGTCGGATAATTTTCTAAACTATTTCAGTTTGATAAGGGAAAAAAATAAGACCCACTTTCATGTGTAAGCGTTTATGCGTGCACGTGTATGGAGGTATTATGTGTAATGTTGTCGCAGTGATGTAAGATTTTGTGTGAGTTATCGCGCGAGCAGCGCACTCAAGGGCTCCACGCCGAGGGAACGGTCTAAGCCCTGCCTTATTGTAGTAGTGTTTTGTTCTAAACCAATCTGTATTTACCCTTGTATTTCGGCAGGTTCATTTTATATCCAGTAGATATATCATATTCGCTATTTTAAATCACACATTAATTTAACATCCGATGAAGGCACGGTCAAACGATCAAATCTCTAAAAGTATGAAATCTTTTGTATTTGTGTCAATATTTGAAAGTAGATAAATTGTGTTCAATCTTTTTTAACAACGTTACGAGCAATGATTATCATAATATAGAGATAAAAACAAGGTTATGTAAATCAATTTCAATCAAAAAAGAGGCCTAATATCCGATGTCAGATTTTTCGAAATCGTTGAGTGTAACTGTACCAAGTTGTTGTTGATTATAAAAAAAATACATTAAAAAAGATATATATATGTAGGCATTTATATAATTATACAGTGTATTAATGCCTACATTATAAGTAAAACTAGTTATGTATATAAAATTAATTAATCGCGTTAGATAACATTCAAAATCCAAGTAGTTACGTACTACTGTTTATACTAATAATAGCTTTTACCCGTGGCTTGGCTTGGTTTACTAATATATTTCATGGACTACAGTTTTTATAATGAAAAGAATCCTCGGTGTTATTACAAAAAAGTTGAATACTTGATTTAAAAAGGTTTCGTACTAAATGTACCGCGCTCGCCCGAAGCAAGATCGCGTTATCCTTTTTTCGCAAGTCTAACCTAACCTAACCAAAGCAAGACAAAAGAGCAAGATGGCGAACATTCAGCGAGCGCGATGCATTTAAAACGTAATCTTTTTAAAGCAAGTATTCAATACGTATTTAAATTTAAGTAACTTTTTTGGAATAACAACGCCTATGTTCTTTTTGTAGCCTTGGAGTTATCGTGGAAAGTAACGCCGGCTCTGTTGTGTTTAGGTCTGAATTGTTTGATTATTGTGAGACATTCCGACTTCGTTCGTAAGAGTAATAACTTGAAGAGAGCGGTCCTTTTGAATATACTAATATAAGTTACAGTAACTATCTAACAATAAATTTTTGGTTTTTTTAATGAAATCCATAAAAACTTTGTTAGTACTTGTTTGTTTGAAATTTGTTGTCTTTTTTTTTATCTGACTACGCTATTGACCTATAGAGGTCTTAACAGCTTCACCGGACTACTAAGGCGAGCGCTTGCGTCACTAAGCCGAAAATTTGTTGTCGATTTTTTTACCCTGTCTTGATAATAAAAAAATATTAAAATTTAACCGCAGCGCCACCTACTGGTTCCGATTGTGAATCTGAACCATTCTTGAATCCACCTGAACACTCATAAAAAAATTAAAATTTATCCAGCAGTTGAGGAGTTCAGAGACATACCCACGGACAGAAGATTATTTCTTATGATAAAACATTGTAACTGTGATACACTATACTTGTTTTTGATGGGAGGGCTCTAAATCAAGTCGACATGGCACTATCGACGGGCATTTTATCATTCTATAGCTTCTATGTTTTATTTATATGGTCGAGCTTTCTAATCTAATTGAGTTAATTGTGTATTTAATTTGATACGGTATGGTTATCATGATCTTGTTAAGGCGTTGTATCTGATGGATGTGAAAACAACTACCTACAATGAAAGATATGCACATTTTTATTATGCGTGTAGAGACACGCATACATACGGGTCACGTGGTGGTAAGTAATCCCGGCGTTTGAGAAAGGAATAGGCTTATATCTTAAAGGTATTTTAAGGTATATTAATCCTGAAACCCTACCGCTGGGAATTCATGCCAAAGAACCAATGTATGTGAAAAAAATGCTTGCAAAATCCGCACAATAAATGATCTCCAAACATCAAGACGACTTGGGTGGAATAGGGGTGTAAGGGGTGTCAAATAACATCATAAGACTTGAGACACCCAAGCCAACCTCACCTGCACGTGGTGCACCCTGCTGATCAACGAACGATGCAATGGCGATAGCGGGTTAGTAGGGTTTTACAGCCCGACTGGGTCGCAACCACCATGTATATGGCGAAAAAGCCCGTAATAGTGATTCGTTTCTGCGGGTCGCGTTTCGGGATCAGACTGTGCATATCCAGCTTTTTTGCAGGCCGGCATGATAGTGGCGACCGGTGATGGATAGTGTGTCAATCGGTGGTCGCTATTATTTTTG
>JACEII010000023.1:875966-932208 GCA_014332785.1 Antheraea mylitta
AGGACCGTAGCAGGTGGAAGGACGTGGTCTCTGCCTACCCCGCCGGGAAAGAGGCGTGATTATATGTATGTATGTATGTATGTCTTTCTGAACATAAAATTCATTATGACACTTGCACATTCGAAATAACAGATTGATTTTGAAAACCTTTTTTGTTTTTTTTTTGGCAATTAATCTTCTTGATTATTACTGTCTTTGTCGAGTAGGTAATATTATAAGTTTCTTGAGACTTCAATGTTCAAACAAGATGGCTCCCTTGTTAGAACTTTCCATGGAGTTTTTGGGACATCTCAGAATTTAGGCTCTGCGGTATTATTTCCCATCCACTACACTTGTGCACAATAACCAAACTATACAACGTAAAACAACACGGTTGTTATAAAATATTGAGTCGAATAATACAAGATAATGAATAAAATATAAAATAACATGATAGGTTAGATCCCACCAAAAACTCTCTTTTGAAATGTTGTTATTGGCTAAGTTGCTAAATTAAATAATTAATGTACTCGTACTGAATTAGTAGGTATTTCAAAATAAATTAGCCCAAGCTAGTCGCTGCTAAAGCTACCGTTTACAATTTTGTGAAGTCATAAGTCAACTATAAATATTTATTGTTCAAGACTTCTGAGAATTAATTGTTGATGCCTATATTTATATTCGATAATTTTGATATGAAACATCTGTAGGTGCGGGTAAACCTGATTGTTGACGTGGCGAATGCGTTAGACGACTTCACAATCGCACAATCGCTTACGCGATGCCACGCGTAAGCGATTGTGCGCAATCTCTCTTGCCGCACTGAGCACGCATATCTATAGTGTAATCTGAGATTCGCTCGATTCGAACAATTTCGATGTTTCACATCTACCAGGCGTCCCGTGACGACTCATTTTTTATTTCTGATACCAAATTTACTGCACAGTATGAGATGTACGTAGTAATGTAAAAATACCGTATGACCATTAAAATAATCTGGTAATAAAAAACGATATAGTTTAAAATCGTAACATGCTAAATTCGGAGGATGACTAGCTTCCAAGTGTAGTGTTTGAAACTTTTTTTTCTCGAACTGACTACGCTATTGACCTAGCAAGGTCTTAACAGCTTCACCGGACTACCGTGTTTGAAACACATATGTAGAGGCTATCGACATAACTTGAGTGATAGTAAAGCGTATATCGATCCCTTGACAAGTCATATGACAAATTTCTAAATTTCACTTGTTTTATTAATAGCCTGGCTTCGGCATCATCGAAAGAGCCGTGGAAGTTGGAAGGCGATACTGAAGAGCGGAATGAGAAAGCCAGACGTGCATACAGCGCCGTACTCACTGTTACCAGCCCAGCTCCAGAAAAAAAAGAATACCTCGAATTCTCAGATCAAGTAAGTATATTAAACAGATTTATTAAATCTTTTTGAAGATGTGTCATAGAGAAAAAACAACACATAATATTTTATAGTAAGCCAGTGTAATAGGATGCTGGTAAATATTTCTGAAAGTGAATGCATGAAGATAGTCAGAAAGACAACTTTTGAAGTCAAATTGAATTCAAACGTTAAGATCATTTTTTTGTCATAGGAAATATACGAACATGCGGGTCACCTGATGTTAAGTGATCACCGCCGTCCATAGACGCTAACAACACTAGGGGAGTTGCAAGTGCGCTGCCAGCCTATGTTTGGGGGCAGGGGGAAGGTTTGGAGAGGAAGGAAGGGGAGGAGGACGGAAGGGAAGGTTAGCCTCCGACGCTCTCACTGACCGAACGAAATGCAACAATGCACGCACTGTTACTGTACGTCGGTTTTCTATGAGAGGGTGGTACTACCCCGGGCGAGCCGACCCATTCATGCTGAAATCAGTCATGGCTTCAACGTGGCTCAACAACCTACAAAATACCGTATAAAAATAACAAAATTGGTGAATATATTCCTAAATTTCGAATAATTACTTGTAATGTCCAAAGGGTTAGAAAAGCGCACTTCCATACACAAAACTAAGATTATTGTTAAAAATAGGCTCAATGTGTAACTAAGAGACGGTTAGCTTAGGTTAAGAGCTATTATTGGTAGATTCGCGTTGGTAGTCCGGTGAAGCTGTTAAGACCTTGCTGGGTCAATAGCGTAGTCATTTCGAAAAAAAAAAAAAAATTGGTAGATTCGCGTCACTGACGACCTCAACATGCTCGTGACGTATTGTGTCTGCGTGAGATTAGCGACGTGTAGTATACCGTGTAGTAGTTGGTCTTGTGTAATTAATGAAGTGTATAGACATATATATCATTATTGTACCGAGTGCCAATAGATAGGAAAAGCAGACTAATGTTAATAATTTCAATTTACAATTTATGCAATTTAATATACTTGAGACACAGTTTTGCAATTGTTTTGAGTTTTATCTTTTGTCCGTAGTTCTTATCACAGCTTCTGTTCTGTTGTTTGTTTATAACTAATCAAAGGATCAAAAATCATTATAGAAAAATATTCACAAGAAAACAACAAAATATTTAATTTAACCATAGTTAATTGATTTTCTAAAGTTTGAACTTTATTAGGATTCTTTTGTCAAAGGGTATATATACTTCTATAATCAAAGGTTTCCATCATGGTTACTCAGTTATTTGCCATTTGCCATTATCTTTAATTATATAAACATAAAAAAAAAATCTATGTGTAAATGAAAATTGAAATTAATAAATTTGAAACAGAAACAACGTGGTAAAGTACTAAAATTTTAAGCAAACATAACTTTACGAAAATAAACAAATTTATCGCAACACATGACACAATTTTCAATTATTTTACCCGACACATGGGTGGGTGGTATTTCTGGGTGATATTGAATTAAATGTAGTCTGTTCATTATGAGAAATAATGATATGCCCAGTATCGTTTGGAAAAGTAATGGATGCACAATACAGTCAAATGGTGAATCCAATACAAAGATGTTTTAATACTACCATTAGCTTTTGAAAATAAATTCTTTTTTGTTGCTACATGAGGTTGAATTGCAACATTGTAACCGGGGAGGTCTAAGTCATGAATTACTTTTATGAACAAAATTCTTATTTTGGTTATACAAAGTATTATTTGGCTATTTTTTTTTATTAAATTATCATTTGAAGTGAGTTCACCATAAAAAATAATAAACACTACAATAATAGTTATATGCTATAATATCAATTGTTGAATGTGGGATGAAAAATGGTAATTGGAACGTAAGAGTTAAAAAATACATATAGTCGAATATAGCAACTTAGTCGAACCACATATATTGACAACTTCAAAATTGGCAGTATGGATTAATTCCTTCGCCTGTCCTATTGGACGAATATTATTACTACTACTCGTTATTGACGGCTGTGTTGTGCAAAATTCAAGCGGTAGTGTGAGTAGTGCATATTTTAATTAATATAATGTACTTCTAATGCATTTTATACAAAATAAAGAGCTTTCTGGACTTGTCCGCCGTATAAACTTTAAGTATGCCAAATTTCAAGTTCACCCGTTCACGGGAAATCGGTTAAAAAGGGGTACAAAAATTTTGCTTACGTATTAATATATAGATTTTGTTATAAGACTATAAATTATAACGATAATTTTAACTTAAGGAAACCTTTATAAATTATAGAGAAATATTTACATATAAAAAATATACTATTAAAATTTTTATGAGGTATTCATATTAAAAAAAAAAAAATCACATATAGAGTACATTATTAATCTTTGTTGAATAAAACGAATTTCCTATTCTGCCATTTAAATATAAAAATTGTATACAGCGTCATATTTATTCGCGTTTGCCAAGAAAATAATATTGCGAACGAAAAAGTCCTACATTAAATATTTGGTTATAAAAATGGATATTTATTACAAAAAAAACATTACAATAAGTATGTACTTCATACAAACGGAGTCACGGAAACATCTTGCATATAATACAATAGTGCCAACCTAATATTTTTAAATGATCAAATTTTATCTGTTTATCAATTTAACAATGAGATACTTAGAATATATTTTATTGTTAATAACATTTATGTTGTAATTAAAGTAAAAGATGCTTGTATTTAGAGTAAGGGTATGAAACTACAATAAAATAACTCCGCAAGACATCCGTACTAAGTTTCGTAGTTTGCTCGTAGCGGAGACGTACAGCGTAGCGCTCCGTGGCTGAGCACGTGCGAAAACTTAATTCGCATTCATACGCTACGAGCTGCTACGAACTGCGAAATGAATTAAGATATATTCTATTGATTTTAACGAATTTAGTTTGTTCGATGAAAATTTTAATATTTCCCCACGTGAAACTCGATGATAATTTATGAGATAGTTATGTGTTCTTTATACGAACCGAATGTTTGTCGTGATTATGTAGACATTTGTGTTTTACTAGCTTTTGCTTCCGGCTTTTCCTCGCGTATTGTAAATCTCATTAATACTTCGGGAATATTTTTTTCAATTTCTTTAAAATAAGTTTTTATGCGTTATTGAGCAGCTAAAAAAGGTTGTTTTTTAAAATAATCTGCAAGCCAAGATTCATAATTTTTTTTTTTGTTTTTAAGGCATCTTGGTGAAAAAAGTATTGAAGTAATATCATTTTTCTTTTCGCATTATAAAAACTTGGACCAATAATTGATAGTTTTTTTATATAAATAAATAATCAGTGATTAATACTTTTTTTTAAATAAATTTTTGATGTCACATTTTTCACTTATCTTGAAAAAAAGATGATAACTCAAAAATGGTACACTTTTGCATATGAGTGTTAAATTTATCAAATAGTCACCCCTATCACCTCCTAACGGGAATACGTCTAATTAGCATTAAAATAACCCTGTGTATATACACATAATACCCACTAATAAACAATGATCTCCCTTTACGCAAACAGGCGAGAATAGAAACTTTGTCATATCTCGGCATATTCTATTTCAAAACACACGAAAAACACTATTAAAATATTGACTTTATCTCAACTAATTTACATTATTGACACACTTATATTTATACTCTCATGTAAATTCAAAACACAAAAACGAAACATCGGTATGTACAACTTAAAGAGAACAGCTTGAGATGTCGTAAGAGACGCGCGTGCATCAAAATGTGAAAATTATTTATATGAAATATCTTTCATCGAAATAGTTTACTTGTACCAATTTGGGGTTATCAAATTTAGTTACAAGGCTATTGCTGACTCGGTCAAATCTTGTTAGCGGGATACGTTCAATTACATCTTAACAGTTAATCTGTAGGTGGTAGAGCCACGCTGAAGCTATTACTGGTTTCAGCATGAATGAGTCAGCTCGTCCGAGGTAGTACCACCCTCTCACAGAAAACTGGCGTGAAGTAACATTGCTTACATTGTTGCGTTTCGTTCGGTCAGTGAGAGCGCCAGAGGTTCACCTCCCCTCCCCTCGCTCTCTACTCTTCTCCCCCTTACCCTTTCCCCGCAACAAAAGCTGGCAACGCACTTGCGACTCCACTGGTGTTACAAGTGTCTATGGACGGCGGTGATCACTTACCATCAAGTGACCCGTCAGTTCGTTTGCCTCCTATGACATAAAAAAAAATCGCCTGGCCCTTAGCTGTTCGTTTGTAATTAGTAGTTTATTGAAAAACGAAACTCAAATTACGTATTCATGACAGCAAGTAATAGTAAAAATTCAGTTAATATCGATTACAAGATATCAGTTTTAAATTATGCCATACTTAGAAACCTATGTTCAGCAATCTCTGTCATCACTTTATACTTGTGAAGTGATTATATAAGATATTTAAAACAGTACAATACACAGTACAGTACAGTAAAAGAAACAGTAAAATAAACTGTTAGCTTTGCCTCATGAAATTAGGATTATTTATCAAAAAAATGTATATTAAAAAAAATATCTCTTTTGCTGTCACTCGGATTCGAACTGGGGTTAGACGGATTTTCGAATCAGCCGATTTCCATCTGAGCTATTTTTGTTTTGATAGCGGCGGCGATATTTGCCTTTATATTCTAGCTATTTTTCGTTGCCTGAAAACTCAGATAAAAAAGTTTTCTATGAATGAAACCTACCTAGATCGTTTTACCGTCCCAGAAACCACCTATGCGCATACTTAATTTCACGGAAATCGCTGACAACGTTTCCGAGATCCTGAATATATAACAATATAAAAATATACAAGAATTAATTCGTTTAAAGATAGTATATAACGTCTTCTATATACTTAAATCTTTTTAGAATTAATTCTATAGTCCAGTGTGTTTATTTTAATTGCAGTTTCCGTGAAAAGCGAACAATTTAGTGAATAAAAATCGATCACTTTGAGAATCATTGTTTCAAATAACTCTGTTATTTATCAGGTTAAAGAATTGGCAGCCACGAAATACAACTACACGTTTGGAAAAGGCGAAGTGGTATCAACTTTTGTAGCAGCTTTCTACGATGCAGTTCTTCTCTACGCACTAGCTTTAAACGATACTCTCCGACAAGCTGACGATCCTAGAGGCCAATTAGATGGAGCCGCTGTCATAAGAAATATGTGGAGTAGGACATTTCAAGGTACGTAGAATAATTTCGTTACTAACGCACCAGGCTTGCACAAATGTACTATTGGAATAGTAAGAGACGTATATGATATCAAAATTAAAAACAGTGACGAATTGGTCATCTCAAATTTCAGGCTCAGTAAAACCAGTAACGGTTTTTAGATGGTAGTGATATGTTTTACAGCAGAGTTCCAAAGCGTATTACTGATTTACTGCATACTAAGTCAAAACTGGTTTTGATCTCGAGTCAAGGGGTGGATTAAACCTATGAACGATGGGGATGTCTAGAATTTACCTCTTATTACCTCTTTCTATGTAATTGACAAAAACGAATGCAATATAGTAGTCTATTTTTATTTAAATATGTGCGATGAAAAGATAAACTAAGTCAGTTTCTTGCCGGTTTTTCTTGATGACTGGGTTATTTCCCGAATCGGTGGTAGTTTTGACGTTCATCAGCTATTTCTCGGGGCTTAAATTGAATAAAGTATTTTTGATTATTTTTTACATTTTTTTCTGGAACATTTACAGTTTCAAAATCAGAGAAAATACATAATCTCGTCACACGAAAATTATTTTGTTACCTTTAATTTTAAATCTGTGATATATTCTAAAATATTTATTGGAATTATATAGAGGATAAGAACTAATATTATATTGGCTGAAACAGGTTCATAAGGTAATCATTATTTTTGATAATATGTAAACAAAACCTCAATTCTTCTCTAAATTCTTATACATATAAACCTTACGAAAGATTTTCGACATAGGGTAATGAAAAACATATTAAAATTCTATGTATTGTTTTCTCAAACTAAAGGAATGGATAGACACCTATTTTACCTAAATATATTTATCTGAAATATAAATTCTGTGAATAAAATATATATCATATCACCGTATGGAGATTATATAGACTCTCATTTCATTTTGTTTATTAAACGTCATTTTATAGGCAATAATTAGTAGACGCGTTAATTTTTTTTATATGATGTAGGAGGCAAACAGACAGGCAGCTCACCTGATGTTAAGTGATCACTGCCGTCCATAGACACCAGCAACACCAGAGGAGTTGCAAGTGCGTTGCAAACCCATGTTTGGGGGAATGGGTGAAGGGAGAGAAGAGGGAAGTGGAAGGGAGAGGACAAGTGAGAGGAAGAGGAAAGTGGGTCTCCGGCACTCTCACTGACCGAACGAAACGCAATAATGCAAGCACTGTTACTTTACGTCGGTTTTCTGTGAGAGGGTGGTACTACCCCGGATGAGCCGACCTATTCATGTTGAAACCAGTTATAGCTTCAACGTGACTCTACCACTACAGTTGCCACACTACAGTAATTGCCACAAAACATTTTTTTATTGCATTCTATTACAAGCAAATTAAAATTTGCGCATAAATTTTTTCATTTCAATTTGGTAACAATTCTAATTATGAGTATTTGGGTTAGTATTTCATTGTTATTAATGAAGAATCTTGTTTTATAATTTTAAAAACCAGTTAAAATATCTTGAAATTCATATAATAAACGTATGCTTTCAAACTATAATGATATATTTGTAGCCAGATTTGAAGCTTAGACACTGTGACGTAGATTCCAATCGCTGCAAGGAACTGAACGTTTCGGTAAATAAAAAAATTGTGGAGAGACCATAGTAAGGTGGTAGGATTATTTCTAATACCCAGCTGGTTACCCACCCTCAAGTATAAGGTTACACTTCTAGGCTTAGCCTGGAACTATTAGATCTCGTGGTGACGTAACATTTTGTAAGATTGTGGTCAAATACATAAAAAGGTTAGTTAAATTTTGTTATGAATTCGGAATTATTTATGCTTATTAAAATTTATTTTACTGTTAGACTTAATTACCGTACTTGTAAGATTTACATCAGCCTGTAAGAGACCCACTGCAGGGTTACAGATCATTTCCCGAAGGAACGTATGGGTATAATTCTAACACCAATCAACGACGTAATGAAGATTTCAAACTCTCGGAGTTTCCAGTTCTTTATTTTTGCATATACCTCAGTACAACAAGAACATTTCTTAACTTTTGGTTTCCTCACAATGTTTTTTTTTCCTTTACTGTCAACCAGTTTTACCAATTTACGTTTCGAAATGGATACGAATTCCAAAAAAATCGTTAGTACTTGTGCGATTCGACATTCTTCTTCGTAAGTTCTAGCCAGGGTGCGAATCGACATTCCCCTGATCAGTTCTTGCCCAGGTTCGAATTGACTAGTTCTTACCGGGGTTCGAAATGACATACCTTTTCGTTAGTTCTTACCGGGGTTTGAATTGACATTTTTGTTTGTTAGTACTTGACGGGGTGCGAATTGACATTCCTCTTTATTAATTCTGCCGGGGTACGAATTTACATTTCCTTTTGTTAGTTCTTGCCGAGGTGCGTATTGACATTCTTCTTGGTCAGTTCTTGCCCAGGTGCGAAATGACATTCCCCTTCGTTGGTTCTAGCTTGGGTGCGAATCGACATTCCCGTTGGTCAGTTCTAGTCGGAGTGCGAATTGATATTCCCTTTCGTTGGTTCTTACCGGGCTTTGAATTGATATTCGCCTTTGGTATTCAGTTCTTACTGGGGTGCGAATTAACACTCCTCTTTATTACTTCATGTCGTAGTGCATATTGATATTCCCCTTTGTTAGTTCTTACCGGGGTGCCAATTGTCATTCTCCGTCGTTAAATCTTGCCGGGGTTTGAATTGATATTCCTCTTTGTTGGTTAGTTCTTACCGGGGTAGGTGAATTTACATTCCTCTTTATTAGTTCTTACCGGAGTTCAAATTGATATCCCCTGGTTAAGCCATTCAATTATTACGACTAATTACCCTAAGATTAGCCGTTTTTAATAACCGAAGACGTTAAATATATTTTGCTGGTTTTGAATTTTGTGGAATATTAAGGTTGATATATTTTTACTGTGGTTTTGATAAAGCTGTTGTTGTCTTTTTTACCATTAACGTGTTATTACATTTAATATATGTGTATCTTGGAATACATTCATTTATATATCAAGAAACGTAATATTTTACGACTATAGTAGAGCCTCCTAAAACACCTATGTCCGAAATTAATTCCGTATAAAACTGCTGTACGTAAACACGCAGAATAATCATAGTAATTAGTTTACTTACATACAATCTCAGAATATATGAGAATATACTTACAAAGTGTTGTCATTAATTCATTTGATTGTAAAATACGTTTCATGCCTAATCATGAATAACCAGTCGGCAAATAAATTTGTTCGAAAGAAAACAGTATTTATTTGGGCTGTTTGGTAACCAGTCCGTCATTTCTAGATTCACCACAGCTGGTGAAAGGTGAAATCGGTTTAGTTAAAATTTATATTATTATAATACCCTGCGTATAGCTCGAAACGAGTTATCGTTATACGCACCGCCTACCTCTTTTCATTTTAATATTTCGTAAGTAGTCAGTGCTATGATGTTTTAATTAAAAAATAGCGGTTAATATTGTTAATTATTTTGGCCTTCAAGGTCTGCTAATTTGCTATTTCGTAGGCTTAATAACATGTTTTTGATGCATTTTATAAAGTCAGTTTTAATGTGTCCTTGTCAGTGATTCAGTGGTCAGGACTGTTTCTTTTTAACTGAGTGAAATAACAATTTCTTTCAGGAATAACTGGTGAAGTCATTATAGACAGTAATGGAGATCGGGTTGCTTCGTATTCTCTACTCGACATGAACCCGAATACAAGCAAATTCGAAGTAAGTGACTCATTGCATTATTATATAGATATTATTTAGATTCTCCTGTCTAATAAAGTTAAATGACTGTTTTTAATACATTTTTGTGTGTACCGTTGAATTTAATTAGCTATTATGAATAAAGCGTTATTTAATATCAGTCTTGATTGCTTTAAGCACTTCGTTAAATAAATACGATAGGAAAATCTTATAGAGGTTTTTAACTTGTTGTAAGTACGTATTTACATACATATATCGTGTTACATTCATAAAAATAATTCTTGCCTTGATTTCTAAACTGTTGATAACTATATAAATATGTTATTAAAAATGAAAGAAAAACAAATATAAACAAACTATTAAACTATACATAACTAGGTAGTTGGGAAAACAGTGAAAATATCTTTCGATTTTCTCAATTTATTTTCTTTATTTTATTTTTTGTTTAGTAGATAATTAGTGGTATACAAAGTACTAATTGTGCCCGCGACTTCGTCCGCGTGGAACATTATTGTAAAAAAATAGTGATATACAAAATCATCGGAAAATATCAAGCCCATTTACTTATTTACTTTTCTCTCGTACTAAGTTGCGTAGTCATTACAATTATAATTAATTTTGATAGAATGGACTGATTTTAATGAAACAACCACTAAATGTTACAGGAGGATATCTATACATCTATACTAATATTATAAAGAGGTAAAGTTTGTGAGTTTGTGACGTTGTAGGGGGTAATCTCAGGAAATACTGGTCCGATTTGAATAATTCTTTCAGTGTTGTATAGCACATTAATCGTGAATAGTTATAGGCTATATATCATCACGCTAAGACCAATAGGAGCACAGATGAAAAATGTTTCAAAATCGGGATGTGTTTTTCTTTTAAGAACTGCTGCGTGTTTGTGTTAGTGTATCTATTCCACGCGAACGAAGTCGCGGGCAGAGGCTAGTGCTTTATAATTTTCTTAGCAAAGTTTTATCGTGAACGTAGTACTTTACCGGTGACGCGTGTCCTAACAAACAGAGGGTGGGGTGTAAGGGGTGTCGAGTAACATCTTAAGACTTGAGACACTCAAGCCAACCTCACCTGCACGTGGTGCACCCTGCTGATCAACGAACGAGGCAATAGCGATAGCAGGGTGGTAGGGTTTTACAGCCCGACTGGTTCGCAACCACCATGCACATGGCGAAAAAACCAGTCATAGTGACTCGCTTTTGCGCGTCGCGTTTCGGGATCAGCCTGTGCATATCCAGTACCGGGTGACTTTCGTCATTATGGCCGGCATGACAGCGGCGACCGACGATGGATGATCTGTCTTGCGGTGGTCGCCACTGTTTTTGGATTGTGCTATGCTTACCATCAGGCATAGTGCAGTCACTATGTCGTGCTTCAATAAAAAAAAAGAAAAGATAAACGGAGAGATAGTTCTAAAAGTAATTGAAATGTATTTGATTACTTATTTGTAGACACGTGTAACAATTTTCACAGAAATCTAAAAATTACAAATACGTTATATCTGTTTCGTTTAATAGTTTTTTTTTATAATGTAATTTTTACTCAATGTGGAAACTTAAAAATGTACTAATTATAGTTTAATTTCTACCATTACATGGTCATTAGGACGTATAAAAATTAGCGTTTTAAAATAATTAAATTACTCTATTTCTTTTAAATATATTACTAATGTTAATGACCTAACGTTTTATTCAGAAATAAAAAAAAAATAATGCTAGTTCTATATTGAACTAGTACACGACACGAGTTACACTGAGTATTGTACACAAGGCCTTAGATCATACCATCGTTGCTTAGTTTTCTCATTGGCTTTATATGCACAATGTTATGCCGATAAAAAACTAGAATTACATTAATTTTTATGTTTCCAAAAGAACCATTTCATTTTTTATGGCGGCAATATATTTCCACTAGATCTATGCACATAAATAAAATTGGTGTCTCTGTGCGTAATATCAAAATAACAGCTTTCTACTAAATGGATATCAAAACATATCCGGTATTTATAACAAAAAAATTCTTTATATGTCTGTGTGTTTGTTCTGGCTGTTCTTCAAAACGGTCGGAATTAAACGACATAAAGCTGATGTTATAAAAAGTAACTTGAGCTATTTTATTTTAGACTAGTTTTTGCCCGCCACTTCGTTCGCGTGGAATAGTTACTTTAGACTAACGCTAACAGTAGTCCGGTGAAGCTGTTAAGACCTTGCTGGGTCTCAATAGCGTAGTCAGTTCGAAAAAAAAAAAACTAACGCTAACATGCAGCTAAATCTCTCAGAAGAAATAAAAACCGATTTTGAAACATTCTTCATTAGTTTTCCGCTCCTATTAGTCCCAGCGTGATGATATATAATACAAATCTGTAGCCTTCTTTGATAAATGAGCTATCTAACATTGAAATTTTGGGGTGTAAGAGGTGTCAAATAACATGAAATGACTTGAGACACCTAAGCCAACCTCACCTTTCACTCAAGTTTATTAAAGTTTACAGAACAATGGAGGTTCCAGCAATTATTTTTCAATCGTTGCGTTGTATGCGCTTTTACCGCGGGGAGATCCGAGCGTTAGTGATTTCAAAAAATGTCGGAAAAGAAGGGAAGAGAATGTGGTCGGAAGGGACGCTTGTGCGTTCAGAAACCCAATAATGCGTAATGCGCGCCAACAATAATATTAGTATAGATTACGACTCGTGTCTCGTACTTAACTCCAGTCGTTATTCAAATTACAATAACTTTTGATAGAGTGAACCGAGTTTAATTAAATAAAAATTAGTTACTCCTGAGGATACACTTTATGATTTTTTAGTGAACTCAGTACTTTAGAAGTGATGCGTGGTTATACAAAAAGACAAACAGGCAGACAGACATTTCTAAAAATACTTGAAATATATTTATTCTATTACTTATTTCTAGACCCAGATTTACATTCTTATTATATGTGTAAGTAAAGAATTAGGGTTCCGCCCAAATATAATCTTTTATGAAAATATAAACACAGACGAAGTCGCGGGTGATTTTTAAAATATAAAAAAAAATAGAAGTGTACAGACATTAGTACAGATTTTATTTATATTGATGATCATTGGTACATCCCAATTTCACTTCCGCGAAATCAATAAGTGATCCTAGTGTTATGTTTAAAACTGCAAGACAAACAAATTTACGAGGAAAAATTTAAAACCTAAATTATACATCTATTTTTTTGTACTTTTATTTTTGTATAAAAAAATAGTCACGAACAAATAAGAAAAACAATGTCCACCAAACGCGAGCGCTTTTATCCCACAAGAGTTTTCCCTAAATGCCCACAAAACTTTGTTGGAACTAAATTCTGCTAAATACATTTTTACATACTTACATACATACATTACACAAGTTTTTGACATCAATACCGCTGGTTAGCTGGAAGAAAATGCCTCATGGTATTAAGCTCTCCAGTTTACAACCAAATGTGTGCAATAAAGAATTCATTCATTCATTTATTTTACGTATTTTATTATGTTAACTTTTCAGACGTATTTTTAATCAACCATCGCAATCATTATTTCATTTGCGTATAATTTGACTGACTCACAAGAAAGGTTCCGATTACTATCAAAATATTCGTATTCAGTTTTTTTTATATCATATAAGAGGCAAACGAACAGACGGGTCACCTGTTGTTAAGCGATCACCGCCGTCCATAGACACTAGCAACACCAGGGGGGTCTCGAGTGCGTTGCCAGCCTGTGTTTGGGGGAATGGAGAGATAGGGAGAGGGGCTAGAGGAGAGGGGAAGAGAGAGGAGAGGGGAGGGGAGATGGGTCTCCAGCGCTCTCACTGACCGAACGAAACGCAACAATGCAAGCTGTTACTTCATTCACGTCGGTTTTCTGTGAAAGGGTGGTGATACCCCGGACAAACCGACCCATTTATGCTGAAACCAATAATATCTGAGTAGCTTTATTGCTATATGTACAGCAGTAAATATGTAAATCGTAAATCAGCTCTCCAATTTCTCTCAATTTTCATAGAAATCAGCCTACGCAATTTCGTTGCTGCAAGCGGGTGAAAGCTGTACATTTGCACCATACATTGTAATCGATTGTTATTTTCGTAAAACCAGACATATTTAATAAGATTTTTGTAATGAAAATTATGTATATCAGCTACTATGTACTTAAAAGTAATTTATAAAACCTACTTCTCATATAAAAAAACAACAAAAAACAGTGCATGTATTAGTGTGTACACGCGTAGGAAGTGAGACTTCTTTGACTTATATCAATAATATATATGAAAATGCTCATAAACGAAGTCCCTTAGTATAAATAACTATGTACCTAATTATACATTTAATTGTTTTGGTATACTACTAGACCCAAAACAGATACTAAACTTGTATACATAATACATACTAAACACGTACTTAATAGGGTGTACGTTATTTACAAAGTTGATTTCTTTTTCACGTGACGCACATTAAACTTTTAGTGTATTGTATAAAATAAATGTCAAAATGTCAGACTAAAAAGCCCTTAATATTTATAAAAAAACATTGCTCTTAAGATGATACATTCACTACTTAAATTACATGGGATTTTGTAAAACGTATTACAATTAATTTTCTTTTTCTGCAACGAAATGGCTTACAGTAATAAGATACATAAATATATTTTTATAGAAAACTAGCTGATACCCGCAACTTCGTCTGCGTCGTTTATTATCTTATTTAATTTCTTATATCTTATATCAAAGGGATTAGGTTGAGTTTTCGACGAAAGCTCTCAGATGGCTTGAATTCTTCCGACACTTTCAACAATTATCGTTATATGTCAACCAATTTCCACAAATCTTATCAAACTATACACCAAAGTCTTCATTCTATCTAGTAATCATAGATACCATTAGATATAGATATCATATCATTCACTAGTTTTTAGTTTATCGCGAACCGCCCAACATATGCGGGGCAGTATAATATATAGTGATTGAACGCTCTACAAAAAAGATCTATAGTTTTCCGACTAATGCACTCTCTCAAAAATTGTTAGAGTTGAAAATTAAAGTCGTGTATACTTTCAGTTTTTTTTTTTTTTCCGTCAAAGCTATTATGATTTTGATGAGTTACTAGTTTATTTACAAAAATATATGTATATAGTTCAAATGATATAAAAATCGATTTCGTGCAACATGAAAGAGTTATTTGGATATAGCGATTAAGCACTGGGAGGATAGGTAACTAACAGTTTTTCAGGTATTTATCGCAGCTTCTTTTTTTTAATTTTAAATATTTGAAAATAGTTAGATTTTTTTTTCTTGAAGCACGACAAAGTGACTGCACTATACCTGATGGTAAGCATAGTACAATCCAAGAACAGTGGCGACCACCGCGAGACAGATCATCCATCGTCGGTCGCCACAATCATGCCGGCCATAATGACGAAAGTCACCCGGTACTGGATATGCACAGGCTGATCCCGAAACGCGACGCGCAAAAGCGAGTCACTATGAAGGGCTTTTTCGCCATATACATGGTGGTTGCGACCCAGTCGGGCTGTATAACCCTACCACCCCGCTATCGCCATTGCCTCGTTCGTTGATCAGCAGGGTGCACCACGTGCAGGTGAGGTTGGCTTGGGTGTCTCAAGTCTTAAGATGTTACTCGACACCCCTTACACTCCAAATATTAATTAAATTTAAATGTAATCAATCTATTTTTTTTGCTACTTCGTTGTCAATAGTGCTTGGTCAATGATAATAAATTTGTAGATCTGCCTGTACACGTAATTCGTTTGTAATTCCTTTCTAAAAAAAAAAAAATCCAAGCATACATTATTCTTATTATCAACTAATTTTAATAACTTTTTGAACATGAAAATATTAATAAGATGTTATATTATATACTCAATTAATCAATATACTGTATATGCTCAATTCTAGTTAAATGCTAAAAATTCACTGTCAATTGTTTTTCGTAACACATGTCTGTTCAGAAATATATTAGCAAGTTAAATAAATACCTATGAAGTGCGTTTCGAAGATTTTAGAGAGAACTTTAAACAAAAGTTGTCAAAAACACCATAAACGTGTTTTTCGAAATTGTTTTTAATTCCAAAACTGGTTTCTTCCTTTCAAATTTTATAATGTGTGGTTTGCAAATTAAGTTATAGCAATTTATGATAGCATTATAGTTAATGTGTATATAAAAATTAAAGTGAATGCGATTGATTTTATTATTTTATCATTTCACTTGTTCCTTGTGTGTATCCTAGATTTCTAAGATTAATTACTTTAGAGAGTTTAGAAGATCTAATATAACCTTAACGATTTATGAAAATTATAGAGATTTATACATGAAAAAAAAAAAAAACACCGATTTGGACTATTTTCGGTTAAACTGATGACTATTATTGCGTTGTTACTTTTCTTCTGATTTTTCTTTTTCTATTATGTAGTCGCTACTTTTTGTTTTCTATTGTAAGTATGCTTCTCTAAAGTATTTATGACTACTGTGGTTTGATAAATATACATATGTTAAGACGAATGTATAGTATTCAGAATGGATATTTAGTAGAGGTATGAAAATAACACTCGTAACAGAGATGTTGAGGAGTAATAGGGTATCGGATTACTGGCAGGTTATAAAGAGAGTTGAAAGTAAAATTATCAGATTAGGCCTCCCTCGGCAGCGGCTCGAGCCTAGATTCGTTCCCTCGGCGTGGATCCCTTGAGTACGCTGCTCGCACGATACAGTGACACAAAATCTTACATCACTGCGACAACATTACACATATCACCTGCACACGCGTACACACATACCACTTACTGGTGAAAGTGGAAGGGTTTTATTTATTTCCCTTATCGAACTGAAATAGTTTAGAAAATTATCCGATACGAAATATAAGAGTTGTTGAGGTATGTATGCTTGGTACACATATATGTTTCAGCAACTCATATATGTATGAATAGCTAGCTTAGGTTAGCTCAGATAGGTCGCAAATTGCACGTATCAGGCAACAGCCCAAGCCGAGGTGTGCCGTGCACCCTTGAGTTAGTTGTCAAATAAAATTGGTTGAGTGCCCTAAGCGCTCGCGTTAGTGTGGTTATTTTATCAGGCGGATTGGTAAAAATATATCGCGGACATCTTTTGTAACGAGCAGCGTTGGGTATAGTTTTGTATTTTGCGGCGGATACCACAAAACAACTGGGATGATTCGCGTCTTTTTCGTAGTAACTACTAATAAGTGATTTTATGTATGTCCAAATAGAAGGCATCTCCAGATCCCTGTGGAGATCCTTATTCTGAACGTACCATGGGCACCCGTAACTTAACGTAGAACGCGGTTCTGGATAACCTGCAGCTTATGAAGGATATATTTTGGCGTGTGTGCAAAAACAGGACAACTATATATCATAATAGGACGAATACATGTCTTATACAAGGTGAAATGTTGGGTACAGCTGTTAACACCTTGCTAGGTCAATATCGTAGTAAATTCGAGAGGTTGAAAGTAATTTAGGCAGAAGAGTGTTAAGTAGGTCGACAGGTATAGGGGTAGCAGAATACTAAAGAAGTTATAGATGTATTATGGGAAAAAATAAAAGCTGTAAGATATAGACGTAATGTAAATACTGAGGTGACAGCTGACAGAATAGTGTAAAAGAGAAAACTATCCAATGTAGATCTTATTCAGGTTGGATTGTAGGTGTTAGACCCACGCGTAAACTATTACTAATTTCAGCATGAATGGGTCGGCTCGCCCGAGGTACACAGAAAACCGACGTGAAGTAACAGTACTTGTATTGTTGCGTTCCGCTCGGTCAGTGATAGCGCCGAATAACCCACCTGTCCTCACCCTCTCCCCTTCCCCAGTCTCCCTCCCCGAAACACAGCATATGACTTGTGACTGTTCTGGTGTGGCAAGTATCTATGGGCGGTGGTGATCACTTAACATCAGGTGACCTATCTATTTGCCTCCTATGATATAAAGTAAAAGAATACTATGATGTGGCATAGTTAGTACCTTTCAGTATAAACATTATATTATACTTATTACAAATATAATATATTTATATAACCACCCAAACTATTTCGCGATCTTATTAGACTCTGTCGTGTCAATATTCCGAATAAACTCTATCATTCAGAGTGTACTCGGTGACCGTTCCGATCAGAGTCTATGATGTTACTGTTTTTGAACAAGTTCATGTTCCTTATTTAAGGGTCTCGCAGCTGTAATGGGCCAATAAACGCGCTCTATGCGTGTGGCCCGCATAACATCGAAGTCAGCTCGACCGAGACCCCCTAGGATGCGCACGTTTGAGAAATAAGGCACATGGATTCGTTCTTTTGTCATTATTTGCCTAGACCGTGCCATCGACATAGATTTATTACATCTTGCACAGTTTAAAACAATACTTATTCCTAATAATTTATGAGTCTATTCGTTCCTTATTGCCCATATAACTTATTGCTAACATTGTGTTTTTACAAACTAAAACAATATGTACTACAAGCTAGGGCGTAATAAATTTACGTCTTTCACTTCTTATTCCTATTCACTATTTAAAACTATTCAATGTCACTAAATGTCTTGCACATGCTCGCTGTCCGTATCAATACTTATAAATAAAATATATAAAGTTATAGGACACGGTTAAGAAACAACAAGTTATTATAACGTTGAAGATGAAATTGAAAATAATACCCAGAAATTTCCTTTCACCGTTAAAACAAAGCTTACATTGAAATACACTCCCTCTCGCAAATAATAAAATACAAAACATTTCCCGTTGCGTTATAACATTCAACCAATTGAAAGCGTTTTAATTTGAATAGCCTAAAGGAAATTCTAAGAAACAAGGTAATTAAAAAAAACACATTTAATCGATAAGTCAGCACTTTTACAAGAAGATAAACAGTATAGATATGACATAATTTGTAACGGTGGCATAAAAAAATACGACAATTTCATAGATATAATCTGAGAATAACGTGGCACTTAAGTTACACTAATTAGATTTTAAATATGAGTATTTTTTCACAGAATATACGAGCTACAAAACTGTGATTTTTTTTAAAGATACAATAAATTAAACAATTTTAATAGTGTAAACAGAATTTCAAAATAATTATGCAAATTTTAGAGTCACGTTAAACTAATAACAATCGGGAAACAAATGCCGCGGGGAGATAAACTATACTAATTCAGATTAATTTGTAACGGTGATTAGGAAATTACACCATTTGAAAGATAAAGTTAAAGATTAGCGTGACGTTTATTTTACATTCATTAGACTTAATGTTTTTGAATAGATGATTATTAAGAGAACATCTGCATACGAAGCCCTAGTTTCTGTTAAAGATGTAACAGATTGTCCAAACGTTCACGTTAGAATCGGTGGCAACATCAGAATTCAGAGAAATATCCGGTAATGCTTCTGCCGCTTTTTGATTATACTCCGCTCTGCTTTATGACACAAAACTGTCACAGTTAATGCGTCTATAGATAGACCTCATATGATAAGTAACGTTAATGGCGACTGGTGTACGGTGTATTTTTTCTATTAGATAATAAACGATACTATAACTAACTTCTTTATGCACATATTATACACATATATGTTTCAACAACTCATATATGTATGAATAGTTAGCTTAGGTTAGCTCAGATAGGTCGCGAATTCAGGATCTCGCGGACGCACGCTTCGGGACGTACACCGTAGACGCCATCCGCCCGGTTCTGTGGGAATGGATGGGGAGAGAATGGGGCTCCCTGACGTTTCGTCTGGTGCAGGGACTGACCGGACGTGGTTGTTTCGAGTGGTACCTGCACCAGATTGCTCGTAGGGAGTCGACCGCTGCCTTGTCACGAGTGTACTTGTCGCGAATACACCGCGCAGCACACTCTGTCTGAGTGTAGGGGGAAATTTGTCGCTCGAGGAGGTCAACTCGCAAACGGAGGACCGGCGGGAGGAGGAGGCGCTTCGCCCAACTTCTTCCTCCATCGTAGCCGGACCTGAGGGAATGGGCCGGGGGGCTTATCTCCTCATTGCACAGGTCCGGCGGACGAGTAGAGGCAGCTGATGCGTAAACAGTTTGCCTCTCTATAGGTAGGAACCCGGTGGCCACCTTCCGCCGGGTGGGCCGTTGGGGCGGCTCTACAAGGTTGATTAGCTAGCACGATCCCTTACCGCCCCAACAATAACGGTCTGTCGTTACACCGTGGGGTTTTAGTCCGTGCGAGTCGAAAATAACGCACTCTCACCTTCGGGCGGGCGGCGTATGCATAAGAGATTTCCCCACGTTAAAAAAAAATGATAGGTCGCGAATTGTATGTATCAGGTAACAGCCCGAGTCGAGGTGTGCCATGCACCCTTGTACAAGTTGTCAAATAAAATCGGTTGAATGCCTTAAGCGCTCGCATTAGTAGTCCGGTGAAGCTGTTAATACTTTGCTAGGTCAATAGCGTAGTCAGTTCGAGAAAAAAAATGCAGTGAGCCTATCTATCACCACTCTCAAATAATAGCAGCTGAATTTGGGAGCCAGATTTTACAGGTTAGCATCTGAGATCATATTTTTATTGACCAGGTGATATTGTGGTCAAAATATTAAAACATGTAAAGTAGGTATATACCGTATTTTTTAACTCAAAGCCGATAATATATAAATACAATAAAGTAACTCGTAGCAATATATTTCCAACGAAACCATCCATAAATACGAGAAAATGTAGTACGTCGTTTTTCAAGTAGGGAATGTATTAGAAACGGGGAAGATTAATCTTTCAAACGCGAAATTATTCACAGCGACATTTTACGCTATTGTTTCTTTAGCCACAAAAACAGGAGTATCAACCACCCTTTTATTTGGGTGGCTGACGATTCCTATGTAGTTTACTTAAACCGTCCTACATATAATCGGTCGGAACATTGCGCATGAAGTATTATTGGGTACACATCTTTCGAACAGCGTACGTAAATTTTCGGGGTCGCCGACATCATGAAATCGATTGTGTCTTGGCGCGTTGTATTTGAACTTTGTTATGTATTATCTGCCCCTACTGTATAGTATACTTATTAATGTAGCGTTATAGATTTGAAAACGATTTAATACGTGTACTATCCACCCATACTGTTTTCATAGTCAAACTAGCTTCCTTAATTTCGTTACATTCTTTGTTGTGCGCAATTTTAATAATTTTAATGTCTTCTACGATACTCATTTTAATTATGTGCTATAAACAGCTATATTTATCTACATTAAATGCGCAATGTAGTCAAAAACCAACATAATTTAAATACTACAAACAGCAACAAATTAATCATTCCATGCCCACTAATTCCGAAACCATTTTTTTTGGTAATGTATGTGTGCAATGTAATGTACTCTACATATAGCGTATAGATATTCTAACTAAAGATATGTTAGCTACATGATATTTTGACAAAACAAATGGTACGATAACGCACACATACGTAAAGTAATATTGTAACGCCTCACTGTCTTAGATAAAACGTGTAAGTAAGATGGCTTATTCTCAATATCAGTGGTGAAAAAGAAATGATTATATATATGATGCTTAAATGTGGGCACAGGCAGATTGAAAATCATCAAAAATAAGCTTACTAGCCAACTTTTAACATAGCGCTGTCGAAGCGCTTATGACGAATCTTCATAGTTATAATACCACTAGCTGTTACCTGCGGCTCCGCACGCGTTTTTTGAATGTATTAAATAAATTTAAAATTCTTATTAGATGTGTAAATAACAATAACACTCTTTCAAACATATTTGTAAGTATGACACGCACATCATCTACAGTAACAGGTAACATGTACATTATATATGTGAATACTAATAGTGTATCGAATAAGATGGGATTTACCATTAGCCACATAGCTGGAACTTTAAACTACTATCTATGTATCACCCTCACTGCTCACTTATACTATATAAGAAAGTAATGAAAATATTAAGCTATACATTATCGAACAATATGTGTTCAATTTTTTATTATATAGATATAATATGTCCATATTGTTGATATAATCAAGTTATTAATATACCTTGCTATAATTTAAATCACATATAAACATATGACTTTCAATTATATTTATTCTTGGAGTCCAGTACAATGTATGTCACACGCGCATGTTTACAGTGAACAACATATTTTTGGTCAGTTTCACACATACGAATGCACGGACAACAGTTCCTCACAACATAGTGTCAACAAAGTCGTGTTTCACGTCTTTCTATATGTCTGTTCGCAATAAGATCAAAAACGCATCTTTATGCCGTTTTAACCAATATATAAAATGATTTTTGGGCAAGGTTTAGGTATAGTTTGTCTTATTATTAGAGCTGAACTCGCTAGCTTAAAATAAAACAGCTAATTATTTAGTTATTTGCCCGTAAAATTCTCGTTCAAATATTACTTGCAGTCCGTTGAAGCTGTTAAGACCTTGCTAGGTCAATAGCGTAGTCATTTCTATGAAAAAAAAACCGTTCAAATAGGTCCAGTCATTTCGGAGATTACGCGGAACAAATAAATAAACAGAAGTATCGACAGAATTTAAAAAAAAAAAGTTGATATCTGTAGCACCGCAGATATATGTATTCATCAAAAAGTATTTATTTCAATATTATATATACACACTCTATTCTTATAATACATAATATATCACAAACCAAAAATTCGGACCAAAACTAACATAGAATAAACTTTTTGAGGAGTTTTTGGCGGTATTTCAAACTGTCATGTAGGGGATTTTGTATTTTATTCATAATCTTGTGTTATTTGACTCTATATTGCGTTAAATTGGCGGCGTTTTATGTAATATGGTTTGTTTATTGTGCGTAAGTGAAATGTATGAAAAATAGTACCACGGAGCATGAATTCTGTGGTCTTGAAAATTAAGAAGATAAAAATCTACGAAATATTATATAGAAAATTTGGCACTTATACCTTTACATTAACTTAGACATAGAAGAAAACTGGGTAGAGAATACATAACAACTACCTATATTGACAACTTCAGAATTGGCAGTATGGATTAATTCCTTGGCCTGTATTGATGAACGAATATTATTACTACTAACCTTTTAGAATAGCAGCACAAAATAGACTTTAAAAATGTTTGCGATAGCAACGTACTACTTATAATCAAAAATTGGAATTAAAAATAACGTAGAATAAACTTTTGAACAGGTACACAAAATAAACCCTAATAATATTTCCGATAGAATGTTATCATGTAACCATGACAACGTATATAATACTGACACTGACACACAGCGGATGCTCTAAAAATAGCCCGATTTTGAGACATTCTTCATTAGTGCTCCGCTCCTATCGGTTTTAACTTGATGATATCATATGTATATAGCCATCCTCGATTAATGAGCTATCTAACACTAAAAGAAACTTTCAAATCAGACCGGTAGTTCTTGAGATTAGCGCGTTCAACCAAACAAACAAACTCTTCAGCTTTATAATATTAGTATAGATTGCGGTTAAGTAGTTAAGGCTTTTAAGTCTAATAAACATCTCATTCGTAACAAAATTACATTCGTATTTATAGTGTTAGTCAGCACTAACTTGTAATATCAACGTGCCACCGAAATCAAGTACAGCACAAAAAAAAATACTGTAGAACTGGCAAAGCATAGGTTTTAAATCAACAAATTTATATTTTGTACCTGTCCCAATATAAATTATTTGCATTCTACCAAGTGACTGTTCAAAGGGAAACGCCATTCAATCATGTGAAATTTCATGATTATATTTAACATATAAAATAATAATACCATAACAAATACTAATAAACAATAAAGAGAACCTCAGTTAAAGTATGTTCTAAGACTTTTAAAATATGGGTACCTAGGTCTAATAATAAAAAAATTAAGGGGTGCTTATTAAGGTTACGTCACTGTTTATTGTTGGAATGCCGCACGGTTATACAAAGGAAATCGGGGCGTTGACTGAGGTGCGGGGCGCGAGCCGGAGTGTTTTCTCTCGCCGGTATTTATTGCATCGGTTCGTTTTGTGTAAATCACCTAATGTTAATTGGATATTAGTTTTGGGTTTCTCGAGATAACTGGGTCAAATATTAAGCACCTAATCGTTTATTGATTTAGAACTACAAACTACTACTCAGTAACCTTTATGAATAACGCGACTCTTTTAATCATTCAGCCGGTATATACTACTCTCGTTAATTTCTTAAGGTTTGGTTATTTTTAGTACATGTTTTGAATTTGCAATTTTGCTTATGTTGTTGAATACGTTATTAGGGGAGTCGGTTTCAGACGTCGTTTGCTTGAAGGACGATCGTTGATTTCTATAAAGTTGTTTGTATAAGTCGACCCTGAAACAATTCTTACGATTATTTTAACAAAATATTTGTTTACGAGTGGGATTCTTTATCTATTTGTTGTCTGTTGTATTCAGACGATAACCTAGATTAAAGACAAAAGATGTCGCGAAAGCTGTTAGACATTATTTTATTTAGGTTGTTATATGTCACACAGTTTGTACGCGAGTCACTATTAATTTTGCTTTCAGTGTTCTTATATTTTTGTGGCCTTGTTCCGTAACCTTTACAATTGTAGATATTATATTATTTTTAGTTACAATATAGACGACAAAATTAGTTGTAATTTACGTTACTACGTATTATAAAATGAAGTCCTCTGCCACTTCTGTCTGTCTGTTCGCGATAAACTCAAAAACTATTGAACGGATTTTCATGCGGTTTTCACAAAGCGATGAACGAGGACCGAGGTAATTTTTTATATTAATATATAGATTACCTTTAACTATATTATTAAAAAGTTTTTGAAGTTATTCTTCTTTTGGCGCGTAAGGGAAAAATGATGAACATGTCATTTTATTTGGTTTTATTTTTCTATTGTAGTTTGAGTTTTTAATTTTATTGTAAAGTTTTATCATATCTAATTTTGATGAATGTGACAATGAATACTCCGAAAGATAACAAATGTATCAATTCAAGTTGTTAATATTCACTGATCTAAGTGACATAAAATCTCGTAGAATCCGCGAAGCTAATTCTGTTATAACAGTCGCCAACATTAAACCAAAGCAATAAGTAATAACCTAGAAAGTTTGTACGAAAATAATAATAATAATAATGCTTGACCGATTTTGGTGATATTTTTTGTATAAGTTTCTTAACTTATATGAACTCGGTACGTGATATTGTTTTCGAGATCGAGAATTTTTTGTCATTTTTCTTAAAGAAATCACATACAAAATTACAATTTATGGCTTGTAGCATCGCTCAAAAGTTTTTAATTTATGTGAAGTATTTTTGGCAAGACAACTTTTATTTACCAGTTTCGCTTGTTATAATGCAGATCTTAATAACAGTAAGTCCGGTGAAGCTGTTAAGACCTTGCTAGGTCAATAGCGTAGACAGTACGAGAAAAAAAATGTAATATATAAATGACTTATGGAAATGTTTTTTTCATTTATAAGTGTAATTATTTTCAGAATCGGACTAGTAGTTTCAGAGTTTACCTCGTACAAATAAACGTTACCTCTTCGTAACAAAATTATAGATAAACTAGCCTCTGCCCGCGACTTCGTTCGCGTGGAATAGATACACTAACACCAACACTAACACGCAGCAGTTCTCAAAAGGAAAAAAACATCCCGAGTTTCGTTTTCATCTGTGCTCCGCTCCTATTGATATTAGCGTGATGATATATAGCCTATAACCATTCTCGATGAATAAGCTATATAACATTGAAAGAATTATTCAAATCGGACCAGTAATTCCTGAGATTACCCCTTACAACGCCACAACATCACAACGTCACGAACTCACAAGCTTTACCTCTTTCAAATATTAGTATAGATTAATATTGTACTAATCGCGTTTACATTTCCTTGTTATCGTCGAAAAGATTTCTCCCAACGTCGATCGTCAAACGTTTTCATGGCTTACATATATTTCCCTTTATTTGTTCAAGAAAGAATACGAATACCGTTCGCACATAAAATTCAATCTATTTTTATAGGTGGGAAGGTTCAAGGTTTATGTTACTCGGCTCACGTTATATTACGAATCTTACATTCGGTTTGAGAGATCGAAGTTTTATTACCATATGCTTCTAATATTTATTGAAACTCACGGATTTTTTTTATATATCATAAGAGGAAAACGAACAGGCGGGTCATCTAATGCTAGCAACACCAGGAAGATCGCAAGTGCATTGCCAGTATGTTTATGGAGGGGATGGGGGAGGGGGAGAGGAGGAAAGGTGGGCCTCCGACGCTATCACTGAACGAACAAAACGCTATAATCAAGCACTGTTCGTTCACGTTGATGTTTCTATGGGTCGGGTGGCACTACTCCGGGCGAGCCGACTCATTCATACTGAAACCACTAATAGCTTGAACGTGGCTTTACTACCTTAAAATATCACATGGACTCTTGGATGAATACATGGATTCAATATCACACTTCTCAGATGGAAATCGGCTGCTTTGAAAATCCGTCTAAGTCCAGTTCGAATCCGAGTGAAACAGCAAAAGAGATATATTTTTTAAATATTGTTCTTTCGATAGAAAATGTTAATTTTGTGAGGCAAACCTATTTCTTTTAATTTAAAAATGTTTTTTAAAGAACCTAGCTGGGCTCGGTCGTCGAGATACTAGTAAATTATATTTCAATATTCTTAATATATATTTATCATCTTATTTCTTTTTCCATACGTTAATTTTAGTTTTTATAAACGAATTAATTTTCATTTTTTTTTATTAATTCTTATTCAATTTTTTTTTCTTTGTCTACGATTTCTCAATATTTACTGTTACGTAATATTAATTTTTCATTACTATTAATAGCGTAAGGTGTATCGATGTGCTAGAGCGTTGTATTTTTTTTTTTATTTCTTAAAGGAGGCAAACTAATAGGTAGGTCACCTGATGTTATGGGATCACCGCCGTCCATAAACACTAACAACACCAGGGGAGTCGCAAATGCGATGACAACCTGTGTTTTGGGGGAATGGAGGAAAAGGAGATGGGGAGAGCAGATGGAAGGGGGGATAAAATAGGGGAGAGTGCCTTCACTGACCGAACGAAACGCAACAATGCAAGCACTGTTCACTTCACGTCGGTTTTCTATGAGAGGGCGGTGCTACCCCGGGTGAGTCCACCCATTCGTGCTGAAACCAATAAGAGTGTCAGCGTGGCTACTAATCCCGATAAGAGTGCCGCAATACTCTTCGATCCCACGAGACGCGCTAATAAATTTGAACCCATCAGGCTATACGGAATCGAAATCCCTGGGGTCGAAGAGGTCAAATATCTCGGTATTACATTAGATAGACATTTAAAGTTCAATTCACATATAGACAGAGTGCGAAAAAAAGCCGCTATGGTCCTGGGTCGCCTCCATCCGTTGCTTTGTCATAAGAGTAAGATGTCCCTCAGACACAAGCTCACTTTGTATAAGACTCGTATTCGTTCCGTGATGACATATAGCTGCCCCGTTTTTGCGCATATGTCCAAAGATAACTTTCATAAGCTGCAGGTTCTCCAAAATCGTGTCTTACGTAAAGTGACCGGTGCTCCGTGGTACATCCGGAGAGTTGATCTCCATAGAGACCTAGAGATCCCTTCTATCTGGGTGTACGTAAAATCACTTACGATTAGTTATTTTGAAAAAGCCGCGAATCATCCCAGTCCGTTAGTGGTATCCGCCGCAAACTATGAACCCTTACCTAACGCTGCGTGTTATACAAGACGCCCGCCACACATTTTTACCGACTCTCCTGATTCAATCACGTCAGCGAATGATCAGTACCAGCCTGTCCCTCGAAACAGAGCGTGTTCACGCCCACGCCCGCGTAACCATAGATCACGCCGCCGTGGTCTGGGGGTTAATTTCGCTCCCGCACACCCGATTAGGCCTCCCACGACAGTCTACACGGTCAACCCCACACACGTGCACGCCTACACGCTTACACATGAAAGTGGAAGGGTTTACTTTTTTTCCCGTATCGAACTGAAAAACCCTCAATTTTCCGATAATAAATATATGGACGAGTTGTTGAGGCGTGTATGCTTGGTACACATATACGTTTCAACAACTCATACATATATGAATAGTTAGCTAGGTTAGCTAAGATAGATCGCGATTTTGCATGCAACAGGCAACACAGCCAAGCCGAGGTGTGCCATGCCCCCTTGAGCTGGTTGCCAAAATATAATCGGCTGAGTGCCTTAAGCGCTCGCCTTAGTAGTCCGGTGAAGCTGTTAAGACCTTGCTGGGCCAATAGCGTAGTCATTTCGAAAAAAAAAATCAGCGTGGGTTTACCACCTCGAGTCTAGTTTACTCCTTTTTATTATTGTTGTTATATTATTCATGGGACTTTTGTATTATCCATGTTTGTAAATAAATAAATATTATAAATCCGAATTTGAGTTTGTTTGTTGCGCTTTCACACTTTAACAACTCGGCCATCATTATGAAAATTTGCATATCCATTAGGAGGGGCACAGAACATAGGGCTATTCGGCCAGAAAAAAGTATTGTATCCGAATGATATTTGAAATCTACATTAAAGCGAATGAAGCTGCAAGAAAAAGCTAATAATAATATGTGCTAAGATCATGCTATGAGTATTTAGATTACCCAGGTAAAAGAATAAAAAAAATAATAGTGTTGTTTCTCAGAAAATTGTGTTTATAGGAATACATGTCTTAGAAAAAATGGCTTGAATTCTCCACATTTTTCTAGTAAATATTTGGAAATATCATAAATTAATGTTAGTTTATGTGTAGATCCTATTTTCTACTCCAGCAATTTCCATCGGAGTATGACATTCACGATAGTAAATTAACATTTAGCCTCCAATATATTTTACTAGACGAATTAATACATTAGTATACATCATTCTAAATAAATTAGACGACAAATTTTGAATAACAAGAGGCTGTTTTCATTCAGAGATATTTATTATTAACAGTGCGATATCTCAAAAATATTAACAAAATTTTTATCTCTGGAATTTCCCATAAAAGGGCATTAAACTCGAATTTTATTATACGTGGAAGATAAAAGGTTTTCTATGTTTGTGTTTGTTATGAAGGTTACGTATGCATAATTATCTTTTATGGTATCACCCAACGATGGTAAGGTTCCGTGATGTGTAAATCGTTTTAGATCAGTGCTAGGAAATATTTGATACGGAGTAAATCGTGGTAGCATGGCTTGAAATCAGGAGTCAATTAAGGGTTTTAGTGAGAGCTCTGACTGAATCTTGTTGTTGAAATACACATATATCCATGTGCCTAGAATACAAGAGATTACAGGCTTCACGATAGTGCGGATGAAAGTCCAAAGCACTTCCTATGTGCATATGATATACTAAAATTTAACTCTAATCCCAAAAGGGAGAAAATCTCTATTTGCCAACACAGTCTTGTGTTTTATAAATGTTGTAGGAATAGGCAAAATGACTTTTAACTGTATGGGGCAATAAAATATATACTAGCCTCAGCCCGCGAACGCTAACACGCAACGGAAGCTCTCAAGAGGAAAAAACCTTGATTTTTAAATATTTTTCTTTAGTGCTCCGCTCCTATTGGTCTTAGTGTGCTAGCCTATAACCATCCTCAATAAATAAGCTATATAACATTGAAAAAAATTTCAAATCAGACCAGTAATTCCAAAAATTACCCTCCTACAACGTCACAACATCACAACCTCACAAACTTTACCTCTTTATAATATTAGTATAGATCAATGGTCGCAATGATACGGAATTGCATGTCTCTTATTAAAATGGTTTGATATTCCTCTATGTTTAATCTTTGGGAAAATATTGCAGAGAGATTTTCCTGATGGTAAGTTACCGCTATGGCTACAACTATTCGCTGTTCTTTTGCTATTTTTACTGAGCGTTTTTAAATCGTTTTTAAACAATATTTGGTATTTTAAACACTTTTTATAACAATGTATTATTTCATTAGGTCGTTGCCACATACATCGCAGCTAACTCGTCGTTGCAGTTCATAGCAGATCGACCTATCCACTGGGCCGGAGGCAGAACGACACCGCCACCCGACACCCCCGAATGTGGTTTTGACGGCTCTTTGTGCCCGGATAACTGTAAGTTTTAACCTATTTAAAGTGTAACTTTTATGGACCTTGTTCACCATATTTCGTCCTTTTTTCCTACTATAAATTGACAATTTTTTAACCACCTTTAAAAAATTATGAGTTGTACCATAATTCGTTGTGAGTTCACCTAACCAAATAAATATATTGCCGGAGTAGGTATGATTTGTCATATAACATTGAACGAAGTATAAATAAACGAACAAATACATCGTCAATAAACGATGTATTTCAATGTTAAATAATTGTGTCACAATGTGAACTTGGCAAGGTGATATACATATTTATTCATTAGTGTTTTAAATATTATTAACATAATTACTATAATCCGTAAGTGTTCTGTCACCTGATTAAACAATGACTCGTATATTATTTGTGTATAATGAAGAATCAGTCATAGCAACAGGCAGTGTTGTCGCGTAATGTCTTGCTGTAAGGGTTTTGAAATTATATACTGGTGCAACTGGATATAACAATTTGATTTATATTGCAATCCAGAAACTTAAGCTATAAATCAATACTTCAAAGATTCATCGAACAACATATCTTCGAATGTAACAATGAAGCCCGGTTTTCGTTAAAGAAAAGCATGAACCTAAAGAAGATGGCTGAACATTTGCTAATATATTCTACCAACAACGTTTTAACTCATTAGAGATTGCATTATAATTGTAGCTTCTAAAACAATAAGCAAATATCTTCATAGGTTACAATTAGGTCAGTAGTTGAAAAAATATGGATCGGATTTCCACTGCTTTGATGCATAGAGCTACCGATAAAGTTTCTATGACTTTCAATTTTACTTGTGTGAATTTAATTACTGACATTTTTTTTTATTTTGTTGTAGTCTGCAGACTCTTGGTCCGCACCTTTTTTTGCTTCTATGTAGTTTTTTTTTTACTTAAAAATCGTATCCGTGAGTATGTATATATATTATTATTATTAGTAATTTGTTAAATATTTACTGTTTAATTATTATTAGCTTTTTTTCTTTTTTTTTTGGTTTAATGACGTTATTGTTTTTATAGCGCTTGCATTTCCATTCTTTATGGCCATTTTTAGGTTTTAATCCACAATATCCCGTGCCGGAGCGTCCACGGCCCGACGACTGAACCTACTTATCGCGTCGTCAGTCACGTCGGTATAGTAGACACAGGTGTCGGTGTGTCTAGATATTGCCACTATAGCATGTGAAACGCTATCGTGGTAGAGCCATGCTAAAGCTATTACTGGTTTCAGTATAAAAAGGTCGGTTAAGCTGGGGTAGTACCACCCTCTCACAGAAAACCGACGAAGAGTAATATAGCTTGAATTGTTGCGATACGTTCGGTAAGTTAGAGCGCTGGAAGCCCATCTCCCATTACCCTTACGATTTCCACTCCCCCAACCACAAGTTAGCAACGCACTTGCGACTCCCCTGGTGTTGCTAATGTCCATGGATGGTGGTGATCACTTAACATCAGGTGACCCACCTGTTCGATTTTCTCCTATGACATAAAACAAATCTATGAAAAGTCATTATTTTCACGAAATCCAAATTTCCGAATATCCGAATTCTAACAAATTCTAAATTTAGTAAAAAAAATATAAGAACTCTGTCTAAATTTATATGCCATATACTGCAGGATCTAATTTATTGATTGAGTTTTTAATGTCCATTTATAAAGACTGGCACTATTGTTATCATTTAAATTGAAAGTTGTTTCAAAATTTCTTTCCGTTCCAAAATTATCATTTCCATCAGCGTCGGAAACACTTGAAATAGGCACGTATCATCAGTTGAATAAAGTATGTAATAAGAGAAATGAACAGCTATATTTAAAAAAATCCTTTGTTTACATTTTATTTTTTCATTCTATTAACAGAAATATTGACACCAATATTTTATAATGCAATGAATATAACTGAAGCAACTGTTAAACAATTACTATTGCGTCGGTAAAACAGTTATTTATAGAGTTAATTTTAACATAATTTGTTAAAAAGGTGATATATATTTTTATGTTTTCTGACGATATATAACTAAGAACGATACATAAATAATAATACAAATATATAACTAAGAAGAAACTAAGAATGAAAATTGTAGCTATCTTAAAGTATATCAATATACTTATAGTATTAGATTCGTATGATAGGTACTTAGTCAAGGAATTCTAAATAGATTATGTAGCTTTTAAGATCTAGCTAGGTCGATAGCGTAGTCTGTTCGAAGAAAAGCTACATGGATATACAGACAAATATTTTATAAACAAAAATAGCCATAGTTTGCTTCGTGTTAAATAGCCACTGTAGTCTCCAGTTATTTATAATATACCTCAAAATACTTCCTTTTTTATTAACGTGGGGAAATCCCTTATGGATACGCCATCCTCTCGGGGGAGAAAGTGGGTTATGTCTGACTTGCACAGACTAAAACCCCACGGTGTACCGTCCGCTGCATGTTAGGGGCGGCCAGGGACCGGTCTGGCTCTCTCCTGACAAACCGCTCCTGCTGACAGTCCTGTGACCCTTCATAAATAGATTCCTGTGCTACTTTTGATTATCCAGTTGCGAAAACTCTCATCTTGTAACAAATAAGAGTATACCTTATACGTTGCACTTTCTTCCACAAAAATTCATAGTTTTTGTACGATCAAACTAACACCTTTTAAAATTTTTACTATGAATTCTTTATTCGGAATAATTTCCAAAACGGTTGAGTCTATTCTAATAAAACTTAGAGAATAGATTTATAAGATTAGTTTTCTCACATGAGCTAAGCAATAATCAAAAATACAACAGAGGTACCTTAATATTGGTAAAAGGGTATAAAGAGCTCGTAGATCTAATATCGAGTAAAGAATATTCTAACGAAGGCGATACAAAATATTAGCAGATAAATAGTATTTTAAATTGATCCACGTTTCATGTCAGTAGAAAAAAAATGCGACATCTTGAGCCCGAATTCAAGGGGTTTTCATACCCTATTAAACTTAATCCGATCCAGAATCTATTTCATCGGGTCCAATTCAAATTGCTTTAATAAAATCGTATTATCTATGTTGTAGATTGTATTTTATACTTTATCACTTATTTTATGGGTTACAGGAGTATACACTTTATTTAATACTCTTTATTAAAATAAATTTATTGTCTTTTGCGGTATTAATTTATTACCGATGTTATATGCAACATTTTATTACATTTTTAATATTATGACCTATATAACAATCTTATGTCCGCATACGCATTCTGCATTTACTAGTTTATCGCAAGTAGGTTTAGAGATAAAAATAACTAAAGTACATTAACTACATATATCATATAATTAAAAGTGTTGTAATAAATAACCTTCAGAGCGGATTTTTCTAAAATTACAAATTTGAAAGATATCATGTACATCCACACATGATTTTAATTGTATCCGACTGAAATCATAATCAACAAACCACGTAATGATAAACCCTCCACAATTATTCTTGTAGTCTGTGGCTCTTCAGGATCAGTCAGAGTATAATCATCAACCGAGGGGTATGCCAGTCAGCAAGACAGTCGACTGACATTTCTCTGTGGTCACCTTTCCCTGGACTTTACAGTAAACATCACTCATAATGCCGCCACATTGTTAAAAAAAAAATTGATGGTTAGTACAGAGTAATCCAGAAATAACTACAATCATCGAGATATCGACTATCCCTCGCCAATTGTCGTTGAGATCGTAACCTGTAAGTCTCTTAGAAACTGTGTATAGCTTAGTTGAACATACAACATGACACGTCTAAGCTTACTATTACTACAGGTGTATATTTTCTACTTACTTGAAATGATAACTTTTTGAACTCTGTGTTTTCAAATTCTGGATTCAAAGGATAAAAAGACAAAAATATACATCAATAAGATTTAACGTGTGAGAGAATGAGATAGAATACGTTGTACAATGTTTCTTATAATCGCGGTCTCTTCATTGTATATTGCATTATCTGATTCTTGCCTTGATCCAAGCGTTATAAGTGTGTGTTTGTGCATGCGTATTTAGAAGTCTTGGGAGAAAGGCTCATACGAGCGTGGTTTATTGTTTGTATGTGTGATTTATATTATGAATATTTTATCATAGATTAAATGTCTCAGTACGACTGCGAGTAGACTGTGTACTTTTTTCGCATTAATGCATTCGAAATTAATGAAACGTCAGAAAAGAGCCGCATTTCGATACGAGTGATTTTCCTTCTTGTTATGATATGATTGATTATCTTTATTATATTAATTAATGTAATTACAAAATCAAATATATTAATGATGACATAAATAAGATATAAGTAAGAGTTACAGTAATTGAGACTGCATGACTAACATGTCTTGAAACGCCATCAAATGTTATGATACAAAACTGTTATTTATCAAGCCCAAAAGGTTTTCAGGGGCATAAGCAAAGGTCTCTCTCTCTACAAAGAATAAAATTCCCAAATCTCTTTAGATCAAATCTGGGGGTTTCTTAAAGTAGATGTTCAAAAGTTAATACATATGTATTACTACTGGTATTACTGATACAATCAGAAACAATTTTTGGTAATGGAACGAATGGTGTTGTGCAGTAGACGTTACAACGTTAGGTATTTGGGGAAAGATTAGGAGCTAACGTAATATAATAGTATCTTCTTCATAACTTCGCTTTTTCCTTAGCACATGTTTATATTAGGATGGTGGAGTTCTCGTAACGATTGTAAAAAGCTTATTACAATCACTCGATTTGCGTTACTTTGCCTAAAAATTTGTACCCTAAAGCCACTGCTTACAGTGCGAAATAGTAAAGTAAATAATAATTAGTATAGATTCTCATTCTTCTAAATCAGGTAAAAAATGATATTGAAATAATGAGTACATAGTAATTTTGCATGTAACCATCATTTCTCTTGCTTAGAGTAAAATTAATAACGTAATTTGATAATTCTCAATTTTACTGTTACCTAACTGATTGTATGTATTATCATCTACCCCTTGGGCTTGTTTAAATTGAGTCCATTGGTTAGGTAAATTTAAATAAGGGTTGGCACTTACCTCGTAGTAGTTTTAATTATTCATGAGAAGAGTGATACAGGTCTTGAATGTCGTTATATTGCATGTGATATTTTAGTGGTGCATCCATAGATGACAGAAACTGGTCACCATCAGGAGGGCTTTCGCTTGTTTGCCATCATTACGTTATGCCACACACTTTACTATAAAAAACATGTTGTCCATAATTTTGTTCTACCATTGTTTGTTATATAAGTGTGTTAATACTTTTATTGGAGTAATTTCTAGGGTTCTATGCATCCATCTATTAAATTTGGTAAAAGATATGCATAATTTAAATACTAAAAACTGTGACAAACTGGTGGTTCTATATTTTAGATCCAATAATTTCTGTAACAGATTTTAAGAAATAGTGTTGCGTTTTACAACAAAGTCCTAAAGCATTATACCTATTTGCCGGACTGTAAGTTTAAGCACCGTGTCAAGCGGGGCTTGATGTGAAAAGGCTATTATAGCGTGGATAATGTGAACGAAAGTGTTGTTTGAAATTGAGACCTCTCTCTGTGCATTCGACAATCTCGAAGTTAGTGGCATTAATTTTCATAAACCACTTTTAAAGCCTACATTAAATGAACTATTTTCGATTTTGATTCTGCTACACCACCGAGTGGATTTCTTTTTTCTAAACTTGTTGGTCTCGCAAAAGAATCATTTGGAATTGGCAAACGAGAAGCAGAGAGGTCTGATCGCAATTTGATACGTTTGAGAAGTGGATTGAACGTCAATAAATTCAGCCATTGTGACAAATACCTACACTAAGTAGAAGGTCTAACGTAAATTGACGCAAATATGATTTATTTCTTATACATGGTGCTAGGGCTTCTTCTAAGCTAACCTGGCTAGTACTTATAGGTGTGTTCTGTCACTTGCACTTGAGAGCCAGGTCCTCTAGATTTTAGCATGCTTATCATTTTTAACAACATTTAGCATCAAAGACGAACTAGCAGCCGCCATCTACTTCGTATGTGCCTGTCTATCAATGTAATCAAGCCATAGTTACGCCTTAGCATGACAGCGGTATCTTTGTTTTACTTAAAATTTCAAATGAGGGGTTTTTTTATTTAAAAAAAAACATTCTCCTTACTTTTAAAGACGTACTTGAAAATATCTTTTAGGGTTCAGCCCTAACGAATTAAAGTTTAACTTCTCCGATATAATACTGAGAGTTGTATAGTAAATACAAATTAACATTGAGAATTAAATTTCAACGATTCAAACAACAAATATATATTTATCTAATAAATTTATCCATTTACCACGGCTTTATAATTGAGATCTATAAACGTTGGTATTGTGGTATTAATTTGGAGCAAATTATGCTTTTAGATATAAAATTACAATGGACCAAAATTGCTTTTGTTTCTTAAAACCAATATTTCTAATGCTATTTAGGTTATAGCGTTTTACCAAGATTCTACAGATATTAAAGGATGTTGTGCCTTAAAATAGTGATGGATTAAAAACCTAGGCGGATTGGCTTTCAAATATAGCTGATACAACATACTCACAGCTACTTTACTAGATTTTCAACTTGTAATGGTTCAAATTCTTGTTAACATCTTTATAGTTTTAGATGTTTGACGTTATTCTAATCTAGGGTTCTTCTTCTTCTTTTATTTTATTTTTGGCAACCAATTTTTATTTAGTAGACCATTACTGCCATTGTCAAGTGAGTAACAAGTTACAAGTTTATTGATATAACTTCTATGAACTAACAAGACGGTGGCCATCTTGTTAGAACTCTCTTGGAAGTTTTTGTGGCAAGTCAGAATCCATGCTCTGTGGTATTATTTCCGATCCACTTCACTTGTGCACAATAACTAAACTATATTACGTAAAGCACCACCAACATTACACAATACAGAGCCAAATAACACAAGATTATGGATAAAATATAAAGACCACTACATGGCATTCCAAGATCCCGCCAAAAACTCCTAATCTAGGGTTGCTAACATTTTTTAGCGAAATACAGTATATTTCAAAATAAGGCATACAGAAATATAGTACACTTTTCAAAAATTATGTATTTTATGGAAACAAATAAAAATAAACAAAGATATATTTGTTACTTATTTATTTTTATCAAAACTACACTTTTTTGCACTTTTTGAATGTTTTAATAATGTTTTGTCTCAAATAAAAGTGTCATATGTTTTATCACATTCAATATTTTGATTGTTATTGACAACTTTGTCTTGCTGGCAGCGCTTCCAGTTAGTATAGAGAAGATAGATCAGTGACAGCCAAAGAGAAAAGATTGTAGATGCGTTCGGAATCCGATATTCTGTCATACGAACTCGCCTCACTCAAAATTTAATGAAACAGCACGTTAATTATTTTTAAAAATGAATATTTGTTTGTTAGATTTCGTTCGGTGTTGAAAATATAGTATTTTTGCGTACTATATATTTCTTCAACAGTATTTAGTACGCCGACCTGAAATATAGTACAATACTATATATTATAGTACGGTTAGCAACTCTATTCCAACCTGATGTTAAAATACAATTTGGTTCAAATCAAATCAAAAATACTTTATTCAGTTTAGGCCCTAATAAGGCGCTTATGAACGTCATAGCTACCACCGCTTCAGAACCCAGTCATCGAAAAGAACCGGCTAGAAACTCGATCTGGTACATATATATATTTTCAATACATTATACGTTACAATCATTTGTAGTGGATGCACAGAGATGAGCCAATCCGAGGCATCACCATTATTCACAGATTAATCCACTCTATAATAGCCTTATGAACCCAAAATTCGCTTGACATATCGCTTGAATTGACGGCAAATCGGTAATATGCTTTGAGATGTTGTTATAAAACCCAACACTATTACCTAAAATGATTAGTGGTTTTACTAAGTATGACACATGGGACGGCCAGTTTGTTACAGTTTCTAGTGTTTAGAATTGATTCTAAACACGCTAATCGTGAAGGGCCTGGCTCTCAAATGCTTCTGCGAGAACACGCTAACATATACTTGGGGAAACATTGTGACCTCGAGGGTGGTAGCCAACCACGCCAACTTAGAAAGCTTTTTGTAACACCATGCTATGGTTTTATAAAAAAAATTCCTCTCTAGAAGTTCCGACTCAATTGCCATTATTCGAACCAATATCATTTCACACGATGTCTGAATACGCTATCAATTTTTTTTTATGTCGCGTAAGTGATACCTTACGTTATACAAGTAATTATCGTAGATCTAAAACAGTATAAGCTGTACAAGGTATCAACAGCAACTGAGCGCGTTAAATCGCCCGTTAATACTAATTGCTTGTTAATTTGCCTCCTTTGTTTCAGCTCTCCCAGTCTACGCCATTCTGAGTATAATTCTGAGTTCTGTAGTCGTCGTACTAGCTATTCTCTCCGTGTTTATCTATAGGTAAGTTCTTTACTTATTATATCTTTCAATATATATACTTAAGCCGTATTTCTAATAGAGTAGTCAGAAATAATTGAGTTTTAATTTGGTATATTCGAAACCTAATTGCCAATGTTATTTATTAACTCGTTGTGTATCACGCGTTATTTAAATAACATTCATATTATATTAATCTAGATACGACTTCTGGATTGACATAAAAAAAATTTCGAAACTAGAAAGAAAAACGCCTGTTAAACATTTTTTTTAAATCTTGATGTATAAATTACAGAAGGTTATGCTCGCAGCTTAGATTTGATCAATTCCTCAGAAATAGTGTTTTTTTTCTGTGAGAAAGCGTCTATAGAATAATATGTTACTAGGATAAGCAAATAAGACTTGAATTCACAACAGATTGACATTCTCATTTATAGTTTTAGTAAGAATTTAAAAAATACAAAGTAAAACAAAGGTCTCTTTAAGCGATTTGAGAGAACTGATGAACGTGAAACTTGGCATAGTTTATATGGAGGAGAAATGCATAAAGATTTTTTTTTTTACATAAAATACATTACAAATTAATTAAAATAAACGTTACACACACTACTACTTGAAAGGCACACGTTACATACACACATGTAAATGAAAAAGACGTTTCGCCATCCTTCATTTTACTCTCACGTCCCATTTATCTTTTTTCATTCTACATTCAATATTTTGAACACAACTTACGTATTAAACATGACGTTAGAAATTAACTGGTCAAATTGTAGGTTAATTTTATAATAATGTAAATTCATAATATACATAAATTATTATTTAAATAAATAATATATCTATAGTAAATTTATGAAACCAGTGGAATAATTATTATATTCTTTGGTTTTATTGAATATCACAATTAATTATAGTCAAATTCGACCGCTAGACGATCACTAGTAATATAAAATTCACTGCACTACAAACTAAGAACTCGTCAAAAATTACCTACAAATACTTTTTTTTTTATATCAAAGGAAGCAAACGAACTGGTGGGTTAAGTGATGTTAAGTGATCACCACCGTCCATAGACACTAGCGACATCAGGGATGTCGCAAGTGCGTTGCTAGCCTGTATATGGGAGAAGGGGGAGGGGAAGGAAAGGGAAAGAAGGAAAGAGGAAGGGACGTGGGCCTCCGGCTCTCTCACTGACCGAACGAAACACAACAATGCAAGCACTTTTATTTCACGTCGGTTATTTGTGAGACGGGTGGTACTACCCCGGAGGAGCCGACCCATTCATGCTGAAACCAAAAATAACTTCAGCGGGGCTCTACCACCTAGTTTTTTAGTAGTTTTAATAAGTTGTTCTAGAAAAACTCTGTTTCCTTCTATTACGTACTTTTTATTCGTGAATGTCCTATACATATTTTATTCTTTATGTCACTCCGGTATAAATCGTGACAAAGTAATATATGTATACGAGTATTATAAAGCTGAAGAGTCTGTTTGGTTGAACGCGCTAAACTCAGGAGCAACTAGTTCCATTTGAAAAATTCTTTCGGTGTTAGATAGCTCATTTAACGAAGAAGGTTATATAATTATACTAAGATCAAAAGAAGCGGAGCATCAATAAATAATGTTATAAAATAGTTTTTTTTTTCCTTTTAAGAGCATCCGCTGCTTATAAGCATTAGCAGAAAGTAACTATTCAACGCAGAGAAAGTCGCGAGGAGAAGCTAGTATTATATATGAGTGATAAATCATATATAAATCTTACCAACATTCTGCGTGGATGCGTAAAAATTAGTTCAGCAAACAGTTACCATAAAAAATAATGTGTCATAATTTATTGAAACACGAGTGTTAGTTTTTTATTGCCTACTATTTTAAATACGATAACTAATTAATTAATATTCTAAATGGTCGAACCTATCGTTGTTATTTAAGCTTCGTATTGGTAATTAAAAAATCGGAGCGACCGCTCGCCTCGTAGATAAATTAATGGTGACATTTGTCAATAAACGAAGTTGACTGGCTTACTTGTAAACTAGACAACTATTCGTGTCTAGTGATAATAATAAGGCGATCATTAATTAATTATTTATGTTTTTTATATCAAAACTTGTTTAGGCGCGTTGAGTCAGTGATATTACATATATTTGTACAGTAGGTGGTAGAGCCACGCTGAAGCTATTATTGGTTTGAGTATGTATGGGTCGGCTCATCCCTGGTAGCACCACCCTCTAACAGAATATCGACGTGAAGTAACAGTGCTTGCATTGTTGCGTTTCGTTCGGTCAGTGAGAACGACGGAGACTCATCTTCCCTCATCTGCCCCCTCTCCCTCCCCTCCCCTCCTCTCCATTCTCCTCTCCCTTTCTCTCCATTCCCCCAAACACAGGCTGGCAACGCACTTGCGACTCCTCTTGAGTTTCTAGTGTCTATGGACGGCGGTGATCGCTTAACAACAGGTGACCCGCATGATCATTTGCCTCCTATATGATATAATATATATATCATCAGTTTGAGAAAAAAAAATACTCATGGGGGAGTGGTTGTGAGACGCCCTATAACAAACTGTGAAGGTCACATCAAAACAATGCGCCTCCGCCATATGGACCTGTGCAGTTTAACTGCCTGGGCAATGGGCAAGCCAAAGGAAACTCGAACCTAAGATAAACATCTAGTAGTACTACTTGTATGTGAGAAATTTTAGAATTGTGGATTACTGAGAGTTTGAAATCGCCAGTACGTCGTGGGTTATTGGGGCTACACCCTTCTTCAGGATAAGGCCTATGACCCTGCAGTGGATCTCTTACAGGCTGATGATGATGACGCCTTTTTTACATCATAGGAGGCAAACGAATAGGTGGGTCACCTGAGGTTAAGTTATCACCACGGTCAATAGACACTTGCAACACTAGGGGAGTTGCAAGTGCTTTGCCAGCCTGTATTTTTGGAGGAAGGAAGGGAGGATGGTGAGGAGAGGTGGGCTTCCTGCGCTCTCACTGACCGAACGAAACGCAACAATGCAAGTCATGTTGTTACTTCACGTGGGTGTTTCTGTGAGAGGATGGTAGTACCCCGCGCGAGCCGACCCATTCATGCTGAAACCAGTAATAGCTGCGTTCTTACTGTTTGCTTGCTTGCTTGCTCTAGCGTGGTTCTACCACCTAAAAGCGTGGCTCTACCACCTACAAGAGTGGCTCTACCACCTACAAGCGTGGTTCTACCACCTACAAAACCTATTTATGTAAATCAAATATTTTTTATTCACTTAAACCCAATTAGTCGTTCCACTAATTTTATATCCGAGCTTCTCTACAAAGATCGTTTAAATTCAAAAAAGAAGCTCGACGACCGTAAGAAAATAAATTCCCTTAGAAAGAAACATTTTTAAGTGAAATCAACTTGACCTAATTATATTATGGTTCAATTAAAACTTGATTATACAAAGTTAACATTCCGAAATGAACGTTTAAAGATACGGTCGTTCCATTAACGTTTCGGAATACATAATATTCTTGTTACATCTTCTGTTATAAAAGCCATCGAACGTTTCTGCTATATATTTATTACGTGATGGAATAATCAAATACTTTATTACCTTAGATTTCCGCAATGACATAATTTATTATATCAAATTTGATCGTTTTATAGAGTAGGAGGATTTATTTAATAAATTTTATAATAGACTTTTTTACTTTTGAACATTTTATTGTTTAATTTTATTGACCTCGTGAAAATTTTTGTAACTAATGAATATTTTGAAAAGGTTATCATCGTTCTGAAGCATTTTATACGCTTGTTTTGATTAAAAATTCATGCTTCGGGAAATTATACGACCACAAAACTAAATTTTATATGAAACTCAACTAGTCCGGTGAAGCTAAGACCTTGCTAGGTCAATAGCGTAGTCATATAGAAAAAAAAAATTAAACTCAATTATGCTAGCGGCTTTGCTGGCGTAAAAATATAACCCATGTTACTGACTGGTAATCTATTCTTCTATAGATGAAGAAACATTTCAAATCGGTTAAGTAGTTTTTTACATTGATTCACTCATCACATCAGTTTGTATGAGAGTTTGTATCAGTGCAAGGCTATACGTCTCTTCTTGAAAGAAATTATGGTCATAATCACCACGCCAGCACACGATGTATTGGCGATTTGAAACACCGAGGAACCAACAGTTCTATATTTCCCCACATATGGTTATACTACATACATAGATTCAATCTCTGTTAGATTATATCTATTTTAACATGCATGCTTTCGCCCACGCTAGCGTACCCATCCCTCGCGTTGCTGCAAAGAATGGCTCTTCTATCGATATATACGGGTATATATGTCGCGTTTCTTCCACTAACATCTCGAGTCTAGTTCGTCCCCGGATGGAGCCTTCGAGATGTTACAATCGCGATACAGTGACTCACCTACATCACTTGTACACACATGAGATCACCGCACACACGTGTAAGGGTTTTGTTTCCTTATTCGAACGAATCGAGTACTTTAGTTCGTTTCGTTTCCGATATACATGTATGCGTTTGTGAATCATCGTTTGAAATTGTTAGCTAGATTACATTCTGGATTTCGGTAACAGCCCAAGCCGAGGTCTGCGTGCATCCTTACGCTGGTTACTTAAACAAAATCGGCAGAGTGCCTTAAGCGCTCGCCTCAAGAGTCCGGTGAAGCTGTAAAGGCCTTGCAAGGCCAATATCGTACTCAGCTCGAAATAATATATATAAGAACAAATTTTCAGGTTCAGATTTACTCTATAAGCGTTGTACTTCACAGTCACCATTCTAAATTAGTAAATGTACGTGAGTTCCGAAAACTTTGTTGGTTTATGCCGGCATTCGAACCTGTAGACATCTAATTGACTACTGGTCAAACTACTCAACAATCACGATTTACGATAATTCATTACAAACAAAAAAAAAAACATTTTTTTTATTTTTATGCTTTTGGTATTCACGTTTTTTCAGAATTGACAGTAATTTTGATTACTATATTTGATAAAATCTGTAAAGAGGAATCCTAACTGATATTAGTAAATGCGAAAGTGCGTTGGATTTGTTTTTATGCTTTTACGTACTAACTATTTAAGCGATCATCAAAAAATTTTGCACAGACAATGTCAGGAATACAGAAAATGAGATAAGTGTAGCTTTTATTTAGAAAAAATAATATTCCAGAGATATAAAGCATATCTACATAAACGCGAGCGAGACTGCGAGCAAAGGCTAGGGATTAATATAGTTTTTTTTTGAATCCTTATTATAATTTATATTATTTCTTTATACTAGACATTACAAATTAGAAGCGGAGATAGCAATGATGACGTGGAGAGTGAGTTGGAGCGACGTTCTTCAACCAGGAGGACGGTTGAGAGGGAGTCTACATTCCATTAACCGAAGATACAGCACTGGGGTGAGTCTATACGTTATATATACGTTCTATACGTTTGTAGAATATTTAGTTTTTGTATTTTTGTCTTGCCTAGTAGTAGTAGTAGGCTTTTCTAAGTTTTTTTACATCATAGTAGGCAAACGGACAGGTGGGTCACCGGATTTTAAATGATCATCGCCGTCCGTAGTCACTTGCAACACCAGGGGAGTCGCAACTGCGTTGTTAGCTTGTTTTGGTGGGGCGGGATTAGGGAAAGGGGAGTAGAGGAGACGAGAGGGAGGAAGGGGAGATGATCTTCCAGCGATCACAGTGACCAAACGAAATGCAACAATGCAAGTTAATTCACGCCGGTTTTCTGTGGGTCGGGTGGTACTACCCCGGACGAGACGAATCATTCATGCTGAAACCAGTAATAGCTTCAGCGTGGCTCTACCACCTACGGTAAGGTACCCTATTATAATCTTCAATTTGAAAATCAGTTGCAAATTACCTATGGCTGTGTCTTGGCCGTACTTAAGAGAACGTTAAGTAAGTAAGTACCGTTGTAGTTACAAGCAATCATAATTTGATACTAGATGGAATTGTAAGCATACATATGGGTGTAGGCAGGACTATTTTTGTGAGAGCTGTGGACTCTTGCGCAGCGCCCTTAAAGGAAATTTCTAAAATATTAAACAAATGTCATAAAAATGAAAAAAAATATCAAAAAAAGAAAAGAAATCGCTCGTGGTAATCTTTACAAAAAATGCTTTTTTTTTGTAATAGGTCAAAGTTATCCAAATAAAAAATCTTACCTATCTTTCTGGAACAGTTACCGCGTCGCACAGTCATTTCGTCTCTGTAGTAGACGTCGAAAAAAATGAACTTACAATTTCAAAAATAAGCGTGCCCCAAAATATAAGTGATTTTTTTTTTCGAACTGACTACGCTATTGGCCTTAATTCTTTGGCCTTTACAGCTTCACCGGACTACTAATATAAGTGATAAAAAGGCCTGGGTATATATAAAATACACATATACATCAAACTAATCTTACTGTTATCGTTTTTTATGATCTATGTGCAAAAATTCGTTAAAACTGATGAAGTCGTTTTTGATTAAATCAAGACATGTTACCAGACGGACAAAAAATTTGACGTCATTATCGTCATTGGCGAACTTTATAAAAAAATATCTGTTACAGAAATCAGTAAAAAAAACAAATATACATATAGAATAAAAAAAATGACGTCATTGTCTGAAATATGTATTACAAAATTTAATAAAAAAAAACACATACAGGCGGGATAAAAATGTAGTCTGCAAGTGTTCGCCCATTGGTCGGAATTCGACCATAATGATTATTGAAAGTTGTGATAAAAAAAACACTAAAGCATCTCCATAAATTGTAACACACAAAAATATAAGGAAAAACCATTACCAAGCAGTATAGAAAAAGGTAACAAAATAAATGTAACATCAACAATTTCTTAATATATCTCATGAACTAATCTAGTTTTCAGCGATTAAGTAAACATTATTTTAATTCTTTCTTTGAGTCTTCCAATTATCCGGCCATACTGCAAGCAGAAACGTCGGTCACATCAAAAGGTTAGCGAGGACAGTAGGTAGTCTTGATATGAAAAAACACAGGTGGTCCCATAAAATACATATATTTCTTAACATATTAGATATTATGCCAAATTAATTATATCACGTCAAAGTGCGAAACGTTCCACAACAGTATAGTCTAAAATTAAATATAGTGTCAAACGCTTAAGTTATCATCCAAATTAATTATAAAATCCATAATTAAATTTAAATTAAAAAATAAGAACTGTCAACTGTGACAAGTGTTAGACAATGATTAAATAGGGTCTGTTCTTAAACAAGGGTAAGACACTTTTGTGAGTGTGATCAAATTTTTTTTAAATAAGTGTTAAGCGTGTATTTGTCTTTTTTGTAAGAAAACGGTATAACTTCAAATTGTTAAATGTCATATATGCTAATACATTAATATATTCCGGCCCTCGAATTATTTATTAAGCAAGAGCTAAGTGATAGTAAACTTAACTAAATGAATACCTCACGATGGTAAATTATAACAATCAAGCATTCAACAAACAGATAAAGCAATTATAATTCTGCCCCAGTATACGTTATATCTTTCTAAGAATATATTTATATAGTAAATTGTATATCTATATTGTACATCTGTATATATATATTAGTTTAAATTATCGTTTGTGTGCTATCTCAATATATTATTTAGTAAGCCGATATTTAATAAACTATATATAAACGAGCAAAGACGAAACAATTAAACACTTTTTTGTCATCTGTTTGTCGTCCGATTTATTTAATTTTATTTGCAAGTAAAACTTTAAAAATATGGTCGGCGTTCTTTTTGTGTGACGAAGAGTGGTGGGAGTAGTCACTGTTTTGGATAGAGTGTTGAAATTATAGGTTCTCGTCCGATCCCCGAAGTTAAGCAACGTCGGGCGCGGTAATTGCTTGAATGAGTGACCTCCTAGGAACACCGCTTGACGTTGGCTTTTTAATTAAAATGTTCCTCTGTAATACAATAGTTTCATCTCTCTAGCGTGTCTAACGACACATCGTGTTTTTTTAAAGCTATTAACAAACTTAGTGTTAGCAATTAAAAAAATTTAATATAGGATATTTAGTTAAAATTGAAGATATTTGTAAAATTGTTTATTCACTTCTGTTTATTTAATTCAATTCAAATAATTAACAGTCCATGTATAAATTAATTTAAATTGGATACACATTTCAAATTCCAATTTATTTTTTAAATAACCTTTTTAAAGCCCCCAGCCTTTGATTCTGTTAATGTTGTTTTTTTATTTAATGTCTTTGGAACAGTAGATAATTTCTGTCCTTTTCAGTACCTTTGAAACGTCTGACGAAATTGTAAATAATAAGTTTTGTGTTGATCGGTTTTGTTAGTTAGGTTTGTTTAATTATTTATCCGTTAGTGTCATGGCAATTTTAAGCCGTTTTTAATATGATTTTTCCTACATCAGTTTTTGTTATTCCTCTGCTGTTTTGTAATAGAAAATTAGGAGTTCGTTCCTGTAAATCTCTTATCGAATTCGAATGCGACAAACAACTATTGCAATTAATTTTGATTTGTTTCAAAATTCATATTAATAAAGATAGTTTTGAGTGAAATATATAAGAATAAATATAATATATAATGAATATGTGTTGTTCACTAGAGTGTGGGAACGAACAGAATTAGATCGACCTATAAGTAACTGCGCAACTAAATAGGTCAGGGTAATGCCGAGAGAAATTCACACTTGGCTGGTAAAGTTTGACTTATGTATTATATCTCTCCTAATAAAGCCCGTGGGATTGTTTGTTGTTTTCGTTTGTTTAAAGGTGCTACCTAAACTGTAAAACTGCCAATCAATATACAGTTATGATACATCCTATAAACTATGTCTTATAGAAGATTGTAGAGTAGTAAGACATAAGAGGAAAAAAAATTACACTACAGTAACCTTATAATGCTCGTGTTCGCAATCCGCTTCAAGATACAAAGGTATTCTCTCTGATGCCTACAATAGACCTCAGCTCGGACGCACAGTCACCCGCTTATATAATTTTCAATACAATAGGGTAGAAAACTCTGGAAGGTTGACGCCATTATTCGAACGATTCGACAACATTTGATAGGTGCTATTACTAGAATACCGTTGTTTTTGGCACCCTACGGTGCGATACTTTGATTCTTCGAACAATTTCGTATACAGTATGTTAATAATAACGAAATGATATAGTGTACAGGCCGTGTGGTATGATGCAAAGTTTTGAGGGCCTAAAGCGAATTAACAATAAGATTAGAACTGAGTATTACCGACAAAGCTGCTTAAAATATTAACTTCTATGTCAAAATATGCGATATCGCGTGTTCGGTCTTTAATATTAAAATAGACGCACCTGTATATTAAAGTCACTGCATTCTGTGATGAGCTTCATAAAATAAAAGGCATTTTTTCATTGTTCCATAGTTTTAAAATTTTAGAAAAGTAGAAACTTCGGGATATCATTATAAAACCATAGTGTAGCTAATTATAACAATCAGTTTGAAAGACTATCTTATCATGTTCTCGTAGATACCCTTAAGAACCAGTTTTAAATAGGTCTTATGTTCATAATAATTCATAATATTAAAAAGAAACGCGCACGAATAAATGTGTAGATAAATTAATATATTATCGCATAATAGTTCGTTACGGATGTTGATTTTGCAGGCCGGCATGATAGTGGCGACCGGCGATGGATAGTGTGTCAATCGGTGGTCGCTATTATTTTTGGATTGCACTGTGCTTACTATCAGGCACAGTGCAGTCATTTTGCCGTGCTACAATTAAAAAAAAAATGTCGAGGTTTATAAAAATATCTAACAATCTGAGCAATACTCAGACAATGGCAACCGAAAAGGTAAAATTTGTGATCTCGTGTCTTTTAATATCAGCTACAACTTCTTACTATAAACATTTTTATGAGAAATACGAAGAACCGGCACACAATTCTCAAGACAATATATAACAATATATAGGATTATATATAAGTCACAGCTACCAAGTAGGGCAATCTTTATTGTGGACTAACTTCTATAAGCTGATACTAATGAGGCAGTCTTCAAAGCTTAATAGTCTGGTTGAATTATTAATTATTTCAAAGCATTTTGTAAACCACATCCGCTTCTTTGAGACATAAATTGCTATGAGGTGCTTCCGTAGCTTATCACCGTTATGGGAGTCATTGAATATAAACGCACAAACAAAAGGTAAATTTACATAAAATATGTTTAAAACTATCTTACACTATATATCTATAGCAATGTGGCATACAAAATTATTAAAAATAAATCAGTCGTCATAAGCGGCATAATAAAATTTTCCTTAAGCTTATCTTTTTTTTTTTTTTTTTTACGTGGGGAAATCCCTTATGGATATCTCACCCTCCCGGGGGAGAGAGTGAGTTATGTCCGACTCGCACGGACTAAAACCCCACGGTGTACCGACAGACCGTGATGTTGGGGCGGCAAGGGATCGATCTAAGCTATTCCCCTTAGATAGCCGCCCAGCGGAAGGTGGCCGCCGGGCTCCTACCTATAGAGAGGCAGCTGGGCACACACCAACTGCCTCCCCCACGTCCGCCAGACCTGTGCAATGAGGGGATGAGCTCCCCGACTGCATCCCCTCAGGTCCGGCTACGATGGCAGGAGGAGTTGGGCAAAGCGCCTCCTCCTCCTGCCGGTCCTCCGATGGCGAAGACGCCCACTGAGGGGGTCCGCCTCGCGGGCCCTCTCCGCCGCCTCCTTTTGCGAGATGACTTCCTCGCAAAAGGAGGCCACTGCTCGCCATGCCTGCTCGCTGCCGAGCATGGACAAAACCACGCTCGGCAGCGACAAATCTTCTCCTACCGCCACCGCCAGAGTGCGGCGCTCCACCTCCCATGCAGCACATTCAGACAGAGTGTGCTGCGCAGTATCCTCCACAGCACCGCACTCGTGACAGGCGGCGGTCGGCTCCCTGCGAGCGATCCGGTGCAGGTACCACCCGAAACAACCGTGTCCAGTCAGCACCTGCACCAGTCTGAACGTCAGGGAGCCCCACTCGCGACCAATCCACTCCCGCAGGACCGGGCGGACGGCGTCAACAGTGTACGTTCCGTAGCGCGCGTCCGCCAGGTCCTGCATCCACCTCTCGATTGCCTCCTCCCGCAATTGCCGTCTCTTACACCCTATCTCCCTGGGAGCCGGAGGCTCCCCACTACGTTTCCTCGCCGCCGTGAATTCGTACACAGCGGCGAGAACACCTGCCTCCAGCTCCCAAGGAAGGGAGCCGGCGAGCGCAAAGGCCGCCGCCGAGGACACCGTCCGGTACGCCCGGATCGTTCTCAGTGCCACCGTGCGCTGCGCACTGCGCAGCGTGCGTACGTTGGCGGCACCGAGGGCGTCTGCCCAGACCGGTGCCCCGTAGGCGGCCATCGCCCGCACGACTCCCATGAAAAGTCGCCGGCACCCGGCACCCGGCCCCCCAATATTGGGGCTTATAAGCTTATCTTCGTTATCTAAATATCACTATGATTTAAGAATATTATTGAGATGTCTAATAATGATGATTAATAAGATTGGTCTCTGTGATAAAATCATACAAAAAAAAAAACAGCAAATTAATTCATGTCGTAAACACGGTTACAAAAATGTTTGTTAAATATTTATTCCTTTTAATCTCGTAGGAACATCATTTTAACGTGAACATTGCTGTAAATAATACCTAATCAAAAAGAATACAAACATAAGTGTAGCCGTAATTGGAATGTACTGCTAAGGACTGAGTTAGAATACGTCATGTGGCGATGTCAGTTTCCAACGAAAAACTTCAGGTCGAATAACAGCTCCAATACTGATGCAATGTAATCGATATTGGCTTGGCCATAGTTCTTCCGCAACAGAATCTAGCACAGCTTTATTATTTTTCCAAAAAGTTTTTTGCAAAGTTTTTAAATTTTGAACAGTCACCTAATTTTGTTATGAATATAACTCAATATACTCATGATGATAGATTTACCTATTGTGTAAATGCAAGTAACCCTCTATCAGAAAAAGATACAGTAACGCAAACACTGCTGTTTTACGACAGAAATATGCATGATAATAAGATATCTATAGTTGAATCTTACCAAGATTCTATCAGTGTTATATAAAACTTATTTGCGAAATTATTCAAAATTGTAAGAAGGTACACGATTTTGTTATAAATAAAATTTAACGTAAATATATATTCATTTCGCCTCTTCAAAACGAAACGTGATCTCAGTAGCGTAGAATGGAAAATACAAATCTTACTCTGTAATACAATTCTGTAGGCAATAAGTTGGACGGACGAAAACAAAGGTTTTCGTTTAATCCCCCTTCGCAGGTTACTTTAATATCGTTTGATCCGTTTCACACATTCCTGATTCGTTTATCCCTTGTTCTTTTAGAATTAGTGCGAATTGCTTTTTCGTGTGTAATTTCCAAAAATATAATAACAAGTGTAGAAATATTTATGTTTCTACGTTTATGTTCCAAACGTTCTTCAATTTCATCATTTTTTCTATAATTGAAGTTAATATTACATTGTTGAGATTTCTATCTCTTTCTCTACGACGGTACGAGGTAAGACAATTACAAGGCCAGTACAATATATTTAAGATTTCAAATGTCTATTAGATTATATTTTTATATTTTTTCCATACATACATAAGAATACTTCTCAGATATTCAGATTTACGTACGATCTTTTCTTCAGGTTCAGACCACATAAATCGTTGGTAATACTATTGAAATTAAATTAGTTAATACTTAATACGTCTTGCCGTCTACGAGAATCGAGTAATAATTATCCTGTAAAAATATTGCTAGCGACTAACCAGTTGCGCTGTATATATAAAAACTGGTAAAACATCTGTGCCTTAACGCTTTTCTTCAATGTAGTATAGTTAAGCGTAGTGTTCTTTACAGACAACATTCTCTGATGAAGCTACGTCCTTACCTGGTGACCGTCAAGTCTATGCTCCATGTGGTTTCTACAAAGGTTGTCGTGTGGCGATCAAGAAAGTTGACAAGCAGCGTATTGACCTGACCAGACCACTATTATTAGAGCTTAAGAAGATGAAGGATTTGGAACATGATCATTTGGCACGTTTTTTCGGTGCCTGTGTCGATCCTCCACATTGTTGTGTTCTGACAGAATATTGTCCGAAAGGTTCTCTTCAAGATATACTGGAGAATGAATCTATAAAGTTGGACTGGATGTTTAAAGTTAGCCTTATGCATGACATCGTGAAGGTAGCGTTTTTATTTTTACTCTAATTGAATCAATTAATATGTCAAATCAAATAACATACTTTTTTTCTAATATTTGAAATATTACATATCATAAATACAATTAATTAATGTTGCTTACTATATTTTATAGGACGATCTTCAAAGTTCATTTAATAACACTTTTTTAAGCAATTTTTCATACAGTTCAAGCCATTGTCACACAATTCATTGGTTTTATTTATTTATACCTATAGGGAATGCATTATTTGCACGGATCAGATATCAGATCCCATGGGGCTTTGAAATCGAGTAACTGCGTCGTGGATTCACGATTTGTATTGAAAATCACCGACTTTGGACTTCACGCGTTGCGAACTTCGGAGAAAGATTCGAGGGCTCACAGTTATTGGACACGTACGTAGAGAGCTATAATAATTATTGCATAGTTAATATTAACCTTGGTAATGGAGAATTTATCTATTATGTTGTAAACTCACATGATTGTTTTAAAAACCTTAGACCATACTATACAAAAGAAAAAGGAAAAGATAATTGGGATCCAGTAGTAGATATAGAAAAGGTTAATAAATAACAACCACGAGTTTACGTTGCCTTTAATAACAGTTAAAATATCTCCAAAAATACAATCCTTATCTTTCCAAATTGTTGTTTTTTTCTAGATCATGGAGTAGCTCTCAATTAATCAGTGAATCCTAAGACAGCACATTGAGTACGCCTTTGTCTTTGTAAAGTAGAAACCGTAGCATCTAATCTAAATCAACCGATTAAACTAATCTAGGACTAAGTTTAATAATAGGTTATTTATCATTAAAAAAATCTGGTGGTAATGCATGATAATCACTTTAAAAGGTAAATGTTCGTATGGATGAGATAAATTGCGTTCTACTATATCTCCATTAGGTAGTAAATAAATAGATTTATAAATAAAATAATTAACTATAAAAAGAAGACTCTTCCAAAGTAGCAACTTTATTAAAACTTTTGTAAAATTCTCCGTTGCAAAAGTTTTAATTCTATTTAACCTTTATAATTAACTTTGCGAGTTCTGGAGTCTTTGGGAAATATACATTTGAAACGTTCATAATTTTTAAGTCGCATAAAGTTCGTTTTTAATTTAAAAATAGAATAAATATAGTCACATTTTTCTACAGGTTTTTTTTTTATTTGTTGCTTACAGATAATGCCTAATGGAATAATTAAAATTGAAATATGATCGTGAACAAAATGTGCCTTTATATTAAGCTGGGTTGTTTCTCTTAGTTTTTCTTACTGTGTGTGATATCTGACTTCATAATAACATGCGAAGAATTTAACCTGTTACGATTTCAAAAATACAGACAGCTTTTTAAATACTTGACAGACAGCCTGGGCTCAGTAATAGCGTACTTTCCTGGCGATGTTATCGTTAAGGTTCAGAAATTTGGCAAGGACATTACCTCCATAAATTCTTAAAGAAATGTGATTCCAGTTGTATGACCTTTAAGTCATGCTAATGACAGCGTTTTTCTCAATCTAAGAAAACTATATATACTTGATACTATAAATAGATATTTTGTTCAGGTCTTTTATGGACATCACCGGAGCTTCTTCGTTTGACAGAACCCCCACCAGAAGGGACTCAAAAAGGCGATGTCTATTCTTTCGGGATCATTATGCATGAGATTGTAAACCGGCAGGGAGTGTTCTGGCTTGGACCCGGAATAGATTTGTCGCCTAAAGGTAGGATGCACTTGAATACTCTTGAAAATATAGTAATAAGAGGATAATATTAGTGAACACAAACGAAACTATCTATTCTATTCAAATGGGATTATCAGGAATTGATAAGATAAGAAAAGTAACCCTTTGTACTTATTTGAAATGCTTCATTGAATATGTAATTATCAGTGTACAATAAAATTTAAATGAATATGCTAGGTTATGATATATATGTATATATATGATATATCATATAGAATATGATAAATGTGTCCGACTGACTTAATAGACTTACGCATGCCGCGTTCCGTGAACTATGGTGTATATATACAGGAACTAACCAGAATAACAGGGTATCATCTGTACTCGACTGAATCATGACCATCGCATTCGGATAATCCTCTCAGCCTCTCATAATCAATTAGTGTATGTATATCCAATTGCTATGAGTGCTACAGAACGCCATGATACCGGTGGCTGTCGATAAACTGTTAATTTCGCTGTCAAGTCACTTTTTTGTGCTCTGAAATAAACATTTTTTTTTTAGTTTAATCACCATTATTAAAAATACGCTTTCAAAACCAGAAAAACACGCACCTTTGCCTTGAGTAGTTATATCTGAGATGCTTCTTTAAAATTTGAAATGAATTCTCATCTCCTAGATGTCATCGAAGCTGTAATATCGAGTGGGATTAGACCAAACACCTCGCACCACAGGTCGTGTGAAGTGGACGAAGCCACTGAACTTATGCGCAGATGTTGGAGCGAAGATCCGACTGAACGACCAGACTTTGCACATTTAAAAGGCACCATACGACGACTTAACAAGTAATATTTATTGTATCTTTAGTTTCTGAATGTTCTGTGTTGACTTTTGTCAGAAAACTAGTTTCGTTTAAACAAGCAATTAAATACAATATTTTCGTTGTGTATAATTAATAAGCTATTAGGAATATTGGTTTGGTGACATTTCAGAATACAAATCAGGAGGAAATATGTATTAATTCATGGTATTCCAGTTATTGTTAAGATTAATAAGAGTTTGAATATGGACACGAAGAGGCGTCATTTAAATACATCACTATCGTTCAAATATTTATCTAATCTATAATATAACTTTTAGACATTAAAATCCGTTTGACGTAGTGCTGGGATTTTTAAAATGTTGCCTGTGCATGTTTGATTTTGGGATCATTACTGTTACACCCATCTCTGCCGCGAAGCAGTAGTATTCTCCGATTCGAAGGGTGTTATTGATCACAATAAACAAAACACAACAAAAGTATTATACTGGTCCATGAGCTGTTAGTCCTTTTTTTCTTTTTAATCTTCTGTTCTGCAGACTCTTGATCCGCACCTTTTTTTGTTTTCGTTTTTTTTTTATTGTCTGCGTGAAAAATCGTATCTGTGAGCAACTATTAGGTGTTTTTTTGTTCTGAATTTAATCCTTAGGACTAGATCTATAGAAGTCCTTCAATTTAATCCATTAACGTTATTATATATCTGAAATAAGACTGTAGTGCCTTTTAGTGGTTCCTTATACACTTCATTCTATTTTATAACGTAAAGATGTATATGATAAACATCTCGGTGATACAAGAAAATTCAACATTATTTTAGAAATGCTCGGTTCAACGAAAATGCTTTGAGCCGAGTGTAATACGGTTTTGAAATTTCCATCTCACATGAACGAGAGCCCACCTTATACTTTTAATTGCATGAAATATGCATAAGGAATTTCACGTGTTTCCGTTCCACTTTCCACAAAGGTTTCATCTTATTAACCTTTTTAGAATTTATGACGTCGTTTTGTTATTCATATTAAAAAAATGTTAATGTTTTTTTTTCACAGAAGTCAAGAAAGCAGCAACATATTAGATAATTTACTGTCGCGTATGGAACAATATGCTAATAATTTGGAGTCATTAGTCAGTGAGAGAACTCAAGATTATTTGGAAGAGAAGAAGAAATGTGAGGAGCTATTGTACCAATTATTACCAAAGTAAGTATTAATCTAATTAATAGGTAAACTTGCAAATACTTTTATATATAATAAAGTTTAGGTAAAAGTTATGATATACGTAAGGTGTTTAAACTATGCAAACTATTTATCAAAGCTATATTAGACTGTAATACTTTACAGCTTGTGGTGGTACATCGAAATACTAACTTCGTGTTGTTGAGTTATTGTGATCTGATGATTTAAATATTCTTATATCTTTTATATACATTAGTAAAGAACATCCTCTCTTTCTGAACCAAATCATTTTTTGTTTAGAAAATATTGATGAGCTTAAGCTTTATCAACAAAGTTTTGGATTTTTTTTTTGGAAAATGTTAATCTTTTTAGTTAACACTTGGAAAAACACTACAATATGGTCTAATTTCGACCAGTAGACAATCATTAGTATATTGAGTTCCTAAACTAACCTAAATCTGATT
>JACEII010000023.1:937208-974104 GCA_014332785.1 Antheraea mylitta
GCCTTACCACCATGCTGTGGCTTTATAACACGTTTCTCCTTATAGAAAACTTTGTTTCTTTGACAATTATTTGAACCTATGTCGTGTCTTTAAATAAGGAGATAATAAAAATATGTCCTAACATTTACGTGCTATGATATTAAAACTTCTTCCTATTATAAAGCAAAAATATTTTTAAATGTTTTAAAAATATTATACCGTACTGAATAAACCGTGATTTTATCTCTAAAAATGATGGCTTAGAAAGCATTCTGCCCGCCATTACCACGTGTACTAATACCACAAAGATACGATCTTTCTCACAATATTGTTAAATATCTCCACAGAATTTGATATTTTAATATACGCCATTATTATATTTATTTTGCTAAATAATAAATGAATAATGAAAAACACACTTGCAAATAAGTTATATATATTGACTATATTGGGGGGTGTTACTAATGACCTGAGACACCATTTGGCGATGTTTTTTTTTGCGAAATGACTACGCTATTGACCCAGCATGGTCGCGATTTTGCATGCAACAGACAACATCCAAGCCGAGGTGTGCCGTGCACCCTTGAGCTGGTTGCCAAAATAAAATCGGCTGAGTGCCTTAAGCGCTCGCCTTAGTAGTCCGGTGAAGCTGTTAAGACCTTGCTGGGTCAATAGCGTAGACATTTCGAAAAAAAAAAAAAAAAAGTGTCACTGTATCGCGCGAGCAGCGTACTCAAGGCCTCCACGCCGAGGGAATGGACCTAGGCTTGAGCCGCTGCCCAAGGGCGATTTGTACTGATTTCTGTCCTTAATATATCAGTACTAGACGAATGGCTCTTTTTAGACATTCCTGATTTTGTCTTTCAAGCCCTAGTAACTACCTATTTGTATATTTTTTTTTAAACGAGCTTTACAGTTTGTCTATAAATATCTTATCTCTGTTGAAAAATTAAATTAAATCTAACGTCTCTGTACATTTTAGATTTTTGTAAAAAAAAATGTTGCAGGTGTGATGGAATAAGTAATAAAATATATTCAGTCATTTTTAGGAATGTCTATCTATCTGTGTCTTTTTCTTTGAACCCGTATCACTTCTAAAGTACTGCGTTTACGATAGAACTTTACCAAGAAATTCATAAAGCATATTCTCGAGTACCACATAGTTTTGGTTTTATTAAAATCGGTTCACTCAATCAAGAGTTATTGTAATTTTAATGACGACGCGACTTAAATACGAGAGAAAAGTAGATAAGTAAATGGACTTAATATATTCAGATGATATCATTATTCAATATTTGTTTGCATTAGATTCCACGTGGATGGAGTTGCGGGCAAAGCTAGTACTATGTAATTCTTAGATGAAGTTTCCATGTCACGAGCTTGACCCTTGTTTTAAAGTAGGTCGTACTTAGTACTATGTTTAAATAATTATTTGTCAAATTAGTTTTAACTGACGGTCGCCAGGGACTTCATCTTCGTAACAATCCCTACAAGTTATGACATTATATGATATCTTTGTGAAACTGACGGTTTATGCAATGAGAGATAAATATATATCTACCAGTTTAGACTTCTCTGTAAACCGTTTAAGACGTACTGTTATTTTGTTGTACGTCATTGTGGTATTGTAAGATTTAGTCATCTTTATCAACGTTAGTACTAGAAAATTAATTTAATGACTTCTATACAACACGTGTAATTTCCTTTATTTTATGTTAATAAGCTAAATTCAATTTTAGTCGTTTCTATTTTTTTTTTAACTGCCTACGCTATTGGCCTTGTAATGCCTTAACAGCTTCACCGGACTACGCACATTTTACGGTATTCGTCATCATTATGATCATTAAAAAAATTAAAAACCCCATAAACAGTAAAATTTGAACTTCGTTCTCGATTTACAAATACGGGAAATCTTAAAAAAAAATTAACTTGTCAATTTTGTAGGTGGTAGAGCTGTTTCAGCACGAATGGGTCGGCTCGCCCAGGGTAGTAACCGACCCACAGAAACACCGACGTGAAGTAACAGTGCTTGCATTGTTGCGTTTCGTTCGGTCAGTGAGACCGCCGGAGGCCCACCTTTCCTCTTCCCTTCTCCCCCCCCATATACAGGCTGGCAACGCACCTTCGACTCCCCTAGTGTTGCAAGTGTCTATGGACGGTGATGATCACTTAACATTAGCTGACCCACCTGTTCGTTTGAATCCCATGATATAAAAAAATGAAAGATTACAATTAAAAGAGCTAAGTCTAGTTCGTTTTGAAATATAACGACACAAATATGTCACATATAAACCGTTTGTAGGAAATTATTCAAATGATAGGGAAGCATATAACAATATCTAAATATTAGAGTGTTTTTATTTAAATGACAATTTTTTTTTCGGTCCCGAAGCTAAATATTTTTCGAAATATATAAAAAAAATTCTAAAAATGTGCGCCCTTAATATAACGTATCTGTATTCTCGCAGAGCGTGTGAAGATTTCCCATATAAAATTCACGTAAACTTTGATTTTTTTTAATTCTTATAATTCGATTTACGCTTCTACTGTTAACTTTATGTTATCATATCCTTTGAACTGAGGAATTACTCAGCATTGAATGTTCCACAATATGGCAACTCAACTGTAACTCACACCGTAAAGCAGTACAGGTTACTTAAGTCAAATTTTGTAGAAAAAATATTGTTTTTACTATTATTTTATTGATTACAGAACCTATAAGAAAAGTGGTAATGTCTTACAAAACCCTTACCCGATTAGGCCTCCCACGGCAGCGGCTCAAGCCTAGGTTCGATCCCTCGGTAGGGAGCCCTTGAGTGCGTTGCTTGCGCGATACGGTGACACACAAATATACATCACCGCTACAACACTACACGATCACCCCCACACATGTGCACTTACTCATGTGCGCTTACTCATGAAAGTGGAAGGGTTTACTTTTTTTTCCCTTATCGAACTGAAAAACTAGATTTTCCGATAATAAATGTATGGAGGAGTTGTTGAGGCGTGTATGCTTGGTACACATATACGTTTCAACAACTCATACATATATGAATAGTTAGCTAGGTTAGCTAAGATAGGTCGCGATTTTGCATGCAACAGGCAACAGTCAAGCCGAGGTGTGCCGTGCACCCTTGAGCTGGTTGCCAAAATAAAATCGGCTGAGTGCCTTAAGCGCTCGCCTTAGTAGTCCGGTGAAGCTGTTAACACCTTGCTGGGTCAATAGCGTAGTCACTTCTAAAAAAAAAAAAACTTACATAACAAAACTCTACGATCGATATTTCTTGAAATATTAAGCTTTTATTTTTTGTAGAACATCATAATACATAAAAGTTAACGCAGTCATAAGGACTGCCGGCAAAAGTGAAAACTCAAAACGATGGAATAACTATTCTCACCTGAATTCTTAATTTTTTTTTTTATGCCAAAGGGCAGCATGGACGGTCCATCTGATGTTAAATGGTTACCGTCGCCTATGGATAACTGCAACACCAGGGGTATCGCTGTTATGTTGCCGACCTTGGAGAGCGTGTTTTAATCCCTTTTTGAAGAGCCCCATGTCATGTAATTAAATTTAGTATTTAATTGTTAGTGTTAATTAATTTTAATTTTATTGCAATTAAATGTAGTTTGTATTATCTAAATTTCTTAATTTGTATATTTAAATTATTAACATTAATTATTACATTTGGTTTTTCACATACGGAGCAATAATTACATTTTTATAAGGTTTATTAATCAATGAAACCTATGATGAGCTGCAAAATATGAATATTACGTGTACGCAGGCCGCTATACTCCGGATCACTATTATGAATCAAGCCGCTCAAGCGCAAAACGGCTAGTCACGCTTACTGGCATGTCATCACGCGAAATTATAAGTTTATCTCCTGCCAAAAATATCCTTCAACGCGCCGAAATAAGCTTTCACTTCACAAAATAAGTTTCTGTTATTTATTACGACATTTTGCAATACCTACTTATTTATCTTTCAAGATGTGATCACTTTTAAAACTACGAGTGAGAATTCTAACAACAAATTTCTGTCATACAGGTAGAAACAATAGGGGACGCGTACATGGTCGTCTCGGGGCTTCCAGAGCGGAATGGAACCCGGCATGCATGTGAGGTGGCACGCATGGCACTCGCTCTCCTGGACGCTGTGAGGAAATTTCGCATCCGACATAGACCAATGGACCAGCTTAAGTTGAGAATCGGCTTGCATTCAGGTAAGTCAAAATCAAATCAAAAAATCAAATCAATCAAATCTTTAAGGATGTATACTGACTTGGACAGCGTAATGATAAGACTAGGAATGCATAAAAGTGGTGGTAGAGCCACGCTTAAGCTATAAATGGTTTCAGCATGAATGGTCGGCTCGCGTCGTACGACCCGATCCACAGAAACACCAACGTGAAGTAACAGTATTTGCATTGTTGTGTTTCGTTCGGTTAGTGAGAGCGTCGGAAACCAGAAACTACTCGATAAATTATAAACATTTTTTTAGTTTTACTTCTGAGACTTATCTAATAGCTTATCAAGATATCTTCATTCAATATAAAGTTAGAAATTTTATGAGACACTTCGATTTTTATGAGTGCTAAGTATTCAGCCATACATGTGGTGTGCCTGCACGGGACAGGAGACGTGTAGAATGAAGACGTAGACTGAGTGTTATTTGAAAACAGTCTATATTTTTGTTTTTAATTTTGTGATGTTAATTTTTTTCCTTTTATTCCTTTCCGTTTCCTTTTTAAATCAAATATTGCTAAGATAATAAAACAAATGAAAACGCGGGTACTAGGAAGTTGATAATATTTATTATAATTTATATAGTGTATTAGGTTAGACGCCAGCAATTTTTTTAAAGGGCAATGATTAGTCGTTTCTAGTTCTAGATCAATAAACAAATATAGATTTCGAGAAAAGTAAAACTGATTTGAACTCATCATCAGATAATTTAAATAAAAAGCAAGGTGAATCACCGTATTCAATCACCGGCCGCCGCACCGCACATCACACGTTGGCCACGTCCCACTTTGCTTTGTTCGCTTTTTCGACAATAAGCAGTTACGTAATGGTTAACCTTGAAAAGCGCCCCTCAATCATTCCCATTGAACCTAGGTGTGTTTTTTTACGTTTAAGAGTATCGTTTCATACTTATAAAAATTTAAAATAAAGTTTAAATAAGTTTCTCTTTGTTGTTTATTAAGATTTGTTTTGACTTTATTAGTCTATATGTTAAATGTGATCATGAACTATCACACGATTGAACCGTGTTAACCTTTAAATAGTCCCTTGGTATACATTTAAATAAGTCTTTATAATATCGTTTTGAATTCGTCGTAAGCGCCGTCTGATAAATGATGTATTTTCATTTGAAATCGCTCGCCTACTGTATTATTATATTATACTTCAATAGATTTTGACAGCAAAAAGTGAATATTGTCCATCAAAATTTAATGTCATTTCTTAAAGCATTTTTTACGATATAATGTCCTCTATAAATCGGGAAATATTTCTCCCAATCATATCACGTACCTACTGATGTGTGAGATGTGCGTGTATTAACATTTTCCTCGGAATATGTGTGGTGAATTTTATTTCACGATTGACTAAGCACGTTAGAATATCCTAGATAATATCATTACGAATACATAACGTCTTATTTTGAACTCTAAACAAGATTTAGATTTGTTTCACGTGCGACGATATCTAGGTACTTTCTAGAAATACAAATTGCGAGCGTTCCATGTATCCGAATTGTATATTTATAAGGTTACATACATATTATTGGGTGAAGAGGTGAGAAAAAGAGTTTCGAAGTAAAAAAATTGTGTAAAAATGCTAAATATAATTCATTTTTTTTAAAGCTTATTTTTTATATCGTCTAGGAGAGGTAAACGAACAGGCGGGTCACCTCTTGTTAAGCGATCACCGCCGTCCATAGACACTAGCAACATCAGGAGAGTTGCAAGTGCGTTGCCAACCTGTGTTTGGGGATAGGGAGAGGGATTGGAGAGAGGGGAGGTGGTGCTCTGGCATTCTCACTGACCGAACGACACGCGACAATGCAAGCACTGTTACTTCACCTCGGTTTTATGTGAGAGATACTACCCCGGCGTAGTCAGTGCGAGAAAAAAAACTAAACTTAAAAAAATAAATAAAAAAATTAGTTGAGAAAGAGATAAAAAAGATGTACTTAACTAGTTTCTCTCTATTAATACGTGGATTTGAGTTTGACAAACTCTAACAGCGTGTGATCGATCATCAAGAGACTCGACTCATCTAAATACGTATTTGTGGAGAAGATTTATGCTTTTAATTTTATATAATTCGTCATTGGATAGCACTACAGTATAAACTTCATTCCTTTCAAGACATTGTAATTAATATTGACACTGTTTTCGTGTTATCCATTTCGATATAACTCGCCAATAGGTGGTACCGTAACCAATGGATTAGAAGCCGTAACACATCAACTTCTATATCATCGATCGATTGACAGGAAAATTGGTATGTGTCGATATTTGGAATTTGAAAATATTTATAAAAAAAAACTAATAAACACACTTGAATTACGACCACAGTTAGTAGGCTCTGTAGTTAAATATTAAGAACCTAGGTTATTACCAATAATATCGTCAATGTGTAACTTAGCAAACCATTTTCTTCATTTTCAGTGAGCGTATTTGAGCACGCTGTACTGCACTCTACGTCTTAATTTTGTTAAATGTGCGTGAAACATTATCTAATTTTTAATAAATAGTAAATATTAAGTAACTCTCTATAATATTACCTATCAGCCAGTGAAAGTTCTGTCAGAATCCGCTCAAACCTTTCGGATATTAGCCTGAACACGCAGACGCATAAAACTTTTAACAATTGTTTTTTGTTATAAGCACCGTATATACTTTACTATATATTATTATTTTGACAATACAATTAGACACTTAAATTTTATTCATTTGCATAGATTTACTTTTGTCAAACAAATAACTTGAAATATATTTTTGGTTAACAATATAAAATGGTAATGGAAAAGTCGTCCAAAGATTCAGTCGACTCGATAGAATATAAATCTCACGGAATTCAAATGAGAGTAGTTCCCCAGTTTACGAGCGAAGCCGAATAAGTGTGAAAAAATATATTTTTAACGGAGTAACACTTATTCTCTAGCTCCCGTTTGTACAAAAGCTGGGGTGGAATAGAAGTTTTGTGATTCAAATATTTAAGTAACTTAGCGTACGAATGGGGGGTCGGTGTTTTATTTAGACCTTATTTTGTTAGATATCTATCTTGTTGCTGAAAAATACTATCACTTATTCCACGTACGCCACACTAAATTTCTTGATTCTCATATTGACTTTCTACTAATTCAAAAGTCATTTAACGCCTCGTTATTTAATTTTGTATATGTACATAAAAGTACGTGGGCGACCAAGCCTAGCTCGGCTCTTTAGAAAACATTTTTAAATTAAAATGAACTGTTAGGTTTGCCTTATAAAATTAACCATTTTTTACAAAAGAAAAAAAAATATAATATATCGTACACTCGGATTCAAACTGGGGCTAAACGGATTTTTGAAGCAACCGATTTCCATCTGAGCTATTTTGGTTTTGACAGCGGCGGCGAAATTTACCTTTATACTCTAGCTATATATTTCATTATCTTAAAACTCAGTTACAAAAGATTTCTATGAATAAAATCTAGCTAGATCGATTTATCGTCCCCGAAACTACCTACATACTAAGTTTCACGGAAATAGATGACGTTTCCGTGATTCTGAATAATATAAATATAAAAATATACAAGAATTGGTCGTTTAAAGGTATTAGATAGATAGATTAGATACTAAAGGTCTACTTTTGTGAGGGAATCATGCAAAAACTACTGAATAGACATCTATAAATTTATTTTAGTTATACTTCAAAGATACTCGGTCTATATAAAAAAATCACGATATTTGCTTCTAATATAAAGTTATTGGAGATTAAGAAAATATAATTTTTACAAACACTATTCGTGCAACTATTTGCATAGTGGGGCAAGTGGTTTGGTGCACATGCGCGGAAGAGAGGAATTAATTACACGGATTAAATTATTGACAACGTAATTTTGTATACAAAGTTTTTTTTTTATGTTTTTCCTTTTTTATCTTTACATATATTATGACGAAAGTATAAAACGCAGGCGAAAATGCTGTTATTAGCTAGTACAAAATAAAAATTAACGAAATGACACGGCGTCGATCAAAGTAGGCTCAAATCCTATGATAATCCTCAAATAGGCCAGAGTTTAATCTATAGGCTATATATAATAGGTACTCTAATAACTGCACTTAAGAGCTAAATCTTCTCGAGGTGGTAGAGCCACGCTGAAGCTGTTACTGGTTTCAGCATGAATGGTTCGGCTCATCCGGGATAGTACCACACTCTCACAGAAAACCGACGTGAAGTAACAATACTTCACGTCACTAAAATATTCATTGTTGCGTTTTGTTTGGTCAGTGAGAGCGTCGGAGGCCCACCTTCCTTCCGGTTCCGTCCCTTTCTCCCTCTCCACTCTTTCCCCTACCCCGAAACACAGGCTGGCAACGCACTTGCAACTCCTCTGGTGTTGCTAGTGTCTATGAACGGCGGTGATCACTTACCACAAGGTGACCCACATGTTCGTTTGCCTCCTATGATATAAAAAGAAAAAAAAAGTTTAACGTTCCCCCCTAACATGTACCGTATGTAATAAGATGAGATTGTAAAATTGTTTCAATCTTATGATTAATCCACACTAATACTTTCTTTTCATGTAGCAATAGATTAATAAATGATAAAATGTTATAATGCTCGCCTTTTTCCCGCATATTGCTCAATTCCTTAAAGATCACCAATCAAGTTGAGATTTCCCCCAAATCGACCCTTATATTGCAAAAGCGTTGGGTCAATCTCAACAAGTTGTATAGGCGAGTGAATTCGTTACGAATATTGTCTGGTAGAGAAATATACGAACGCTATTTTCGGGTGAACCGAAATTTCGGCTAATGAAACCGAAACTTCAGCCGGTTGTTAACACTTTGATTGCCACGCTATAATCATATTTCTGTTTTAGAACGCATGGATGATTTTTTTAAACTATAAAAAAACCTAACTCTCATGTTACTAATGACCACGGCGGTGTCAAAAGACATACCTTTTCTGGTCTGACCATTCTTCAACGCGGCAGTGAAAGTATTAATACTAATATAATACTTTAAATAGAAGTATTTGGCGGGATCTTGGAGTGTCACTTACTGGATTTTATATTTTACTAGCTGTTACCCGCGGCTTCGCACGCGTTTTTTAATATACTAAATAAATTTAAAATTGTGATCACACATCTAATGTAAATTACAATAATACTCTTTTAAAAATCTCGGTAAGTATCACACGCACAGCATTTACTGTAATAGTTAACGTGTACATTACATATGTGAATACTAATAGTAAATCGAATGGGATGGGATTTATCATCAGTAACACAATTAGAACTTTAAACTGCTATATATCACCCTCAGTGCTCACTTACACTATATATAAAAGTAATGAAAATATTAAGCTAAACATTATTGAAGAATACATGTGTTAAATTTTTTTTTTTTTATTTTATTATACAGATATAATATGTCAATAGTGTCGATATAATTAAGTTATTATTATACCTTGCTATAATTTAAAACACATATAAACATATGACTTTCAATTATATTTATTCTTTGTGTGCAATATAGCGCACGTCATACGTGCATGTTTACAGTGAACAATATAGTTTTGATTAATTTCACTCGGATGAATGCACGGATAACAGTTCATCACTATATAGTTTAAAACAAAGTCCTGTTCCACTTCTGTCTATATGTCTGTTCGCGAAGAGATCATTAACTACAGAACCCATCTTCATGTCGTTTTCACCAATATATAAAATGATTCTTGGGCAAGGTATAGGTATAGTTTATCTTATTATCAGGGCGGGTATCGTCTGCTGAACCCGCTAGCTTAAAATAAAACAGTTAATTAGTTACTTATTTGCCCGTAAAATTCCCGTTCAAATATTACTTGTAGTCCGGTGAAGCTGTTAAGACCTTGCTAGATCAATGACGTAGTCATTTCTAAGAAAGAAAAACTGTTCAAATAGGTTCAGCCGTTTCGGAGATTACCCGAAATAAATAAAAAAACAGACATATCGATAGAATTAAAAAAATGTTGATATTTGTAGCATCACAGATATATTTATTCACGAAAGATTATTTATTTTAATATGAAATACACTTACTTTACTTTTATAATACGTAATATATCACAAATCAAAAACTGGGAACAAAACTAACGTAGAATAAAGTATTTGATGAGTTTTTTGCGGGATTTCAGTCTGTCATGTAGTGGATTAATTATATTTTATTCATAATCTTGTGTTACTTGTCTCTGTATTGTGTTAAATTGGTGACGTTTTATGTAATATGGTTCGTTTATTGTCCATAAGTGAAATGAATGAAAAATAATACCACGAAGCATGAATTCTGTGGTCTTGAAAATTAAGAAGATAAAAATTTACGAAATATTATATAGAGGATTTGGCACTTATACCTTTACATCAACTTGGACGTAGAAGAAAACTACCTATATTGACAACTTCACTCAACTCAAACTCACTCAACAACAAAATATTATTACTACTAAACTTTTTGAATAGCAGCACAAAATAAACTTTAGAAATGTTTGCGATATAAACGTACCACGTATAATTAAAAAATGGAAGCAAAACTAACGTAGAATAAACTTTTTGAGTAGGAACACAAAATAAACCATAATTAAAATAATAAACTAAATATTTACGATATAATGTTATCGCGTTACCATGGTAACGCATATAATACTGACATTAACACGCAGCGGAATCTTCCAAAATAGCTCGATTTTGAGACATTCTTCATTAATGCTCAGCTCCTATTGGTGTTAATTTGATGATATGTAGCCTATAGCCATTCTCGATAAATGAGCTATCTAACACTAAAAGGAACTTTCAAGTCGAACCGGTAGTTCTTGAGATTAGCGCGTTCAACCAAACAAACAAACAAATAAGCTCTTCAGCTTTATAATATTAGGATAGATTCATAACACTGTGTTATTTGACTCCATATTGTGTAATATTGGTAGTGTTTTACGTAATATAGTTTGTTTATTGTACATAAGAGAAGTGTTTAAAAAATAATACCACGGAGTATGAATTTTTAAATGACACAAAAAATCCATGGAAAGTTCTAATAAGGGAATCACTATCTTATTACAAGATTTAAATGATTACTACATGTAGTATCTGAAAGATCTGTTTGTAAAAATAAAACCGACGCACACCGTCGACGCCGTCCGCCCGGTCCTGCGGGAGTAGATTGGGAGGAGATGGGACTCCCTGTCATTCAGGCTGGTGCAGATGCTGACCGGACACGGTTATTTCGGGTGGTACCTACACCGGATCGGTCGCAGGGAGCCGACCGTCGCCTGCCATGAGTGCGGCGCTGAAGAAGATGCACTCAGAGAGAGTGTGCTGCGTGGGAGGTGGAGCGCCGCACTATGGCGGCGGTGGTAGGAGAGGATTTGTCGCTGCCGAGCGTGGTCTCGTCCATGCTCGGCAGCGAGCAGGCGTGGCGAGCAGTCGCTTCCTTTTGCGAGGATGTCATCTCATCATCTGTGGCCATCTTCGCCAACAGAGGACCGGCAGGAGGAGGCGGCGCTTTGCCGAACTCCTTCCGCCACCGTAGCCGGACCTCAGGGGATGTATTCGAGGGGCTCATCCCCTCATTGTACAGGTCCGGCGGACGAGGGTTGGGCAGCTGGCGTGTACCCAGCTGCCTCTCTATAGGTAGGAGCCCGAAGGCAACCTTTCGCCGGGTGGACCGTTGGGGCGGCTATTCAAGGGGAATAGCGGAGAACGATCCCTTGCCGCCCCAACATCACGGTCTGTCGGTTCACCGTAGGGTTTTAGTCCGTGCGAGTCGAACATAACACATCCTCTCCCCCGGAAGGGTGGATATCCATAAAGGATTTCCCCATGTAAAAAAAAAGAAATATGTGTGTAGGAATGCGTACCCTAACTCACTTATCTAATACTTCAGATAGCTGCTGTATCTGGCTCATACAAATGTGTTCGTCGAGTCATCTTTTAATGATGATATTAGAGCAAACCTACCGTACAATCAAAATCAATCGTATGATTTACACCATAAAGCAATTACTATTAGGTCTTTACCCATGAAATTGCCGTTTTGTATGAAAAAAATTTTAACAAATTTTTTCATGTATTTTTTATTTGTACTAATCGAATAACCCATGCAATCAATGTATCCTTTGCCAACGCAGTGGCAGTTTATTTTTGCCCTTCTTAAAGAAATCAGCTGGACGGGAGGCAATGAATTCTTCAAAGACATTTAATACTGCCTCTCGGCTTTTGATTTTTTTCCCGTCAAGGAGTTATCCAAATTCTGAAAAAAGTAGTAGTCTTTAGGCGCAAGGTCTGGTGAGTAGGGCGCATAACGGAGAACATCCAACCACAGATCTTACAACTTAGAGACCGTCTGCTGTGCAGTATAAGGTCGCGCGTTGTCGTGCAGGAGCAGTGGAGATGAGCGATTGACCACTGCTGGTTGGAGATGTGCTAGCTTCTCCATCATTGTGTTCAGTTCTTCACAGTAAATATCTGCAGTAATGCTCACCCCGTTTGGTAGGAAGCTGTGATGAGTCACAGCAGCGCTAGACCACCAAACAGTGACCATCACTTTTCTAGGGGTAAGTTTTCGTTTAGGGCATTATTTAGGTGCTGAACCAGGATCCAACCAACTTACTGAGCGCTTGCGGTTATCAAACAGAATCCAATTTTCATCGCAGGTAACAATGCGGTTCAAAATTCCTTCATTTGTGTGTCTGTTGAGCAGTGTAAGGCACGTCTTGACGCGTACTTCACGCTGACGATCATTGAGTTCGTGGGGCAGCCATTTGTGAAGCTTTTCTACCTTGCCAATTTGACGCAAATGAACCAATATTGTTTTGACGCTAACATCGACAGCTGCTGCTAATTCAGCCGTAGATTGTGTATTATCAGCTTCCACAATCGCCTTTAATTCGTCATTGTCGAACAAAATCTTCAGACGACCGCGAGGTTCATTTTTCAGGTCGAAATTCCCAGAACGGAAGCGAGCAAACCAATAACAGGTGGTGTGTTGGTTTGTAGTGTTAGCTCCGTAAACGTCGTTGATGTTGCATGCCGCTTGTGTCGCGATGACAAAAAAGATTGAAGTTCGATGAAAAAGTAACACTAATCAATAAAAAAATGACTACTTTTGGAAAAGAATTCTATTTAAAATTTTTTTTAATTTGAATTTAGAATTCTTAGACAAACAAAAATTATTTTGATTTGAAATAGCCAGTACTGCAGAACGGTAATTTCATAGGTAAAGAGGTAAAGACCTATTATAAAGACTGAATTCTAAAACTGCTCAACTCTGACTACTTATTAAACATCCAACGAACCAAGATGACGAAAACAAAATAAACACAAGAAAATATTTTTTGCAAAAAAGAAATGGTTAAATTTCGAAGATAGAAACAGGAGAATACAAAATTATGATTTCGTGCACTTTATATATGTGTAATAATTTTGATATACAGTTTTCTTTTTCACTCTCGTTTTGTTCGTTCGGTTGGAGCAGGATAGCAATAGATTTCTATTAAAACGTATATCCATCAGACCGCGTTTCCTCTTAGGGAACATCTGGATTTACGACTCTCATGTAAGGTGCAACGATGTTTTCCTTTGCCGTAATTTAATATTTTTAAATAAAATTATTTAATGTAATTCCATTAGTTTTAGTAAATATTAAGATTTAATAACCTCTTATAATATAAATATATACAATTATACTTGTATGTGCAGCACAGTTACGTAATTATTTCTGTCTAATAATTTTAGTTGTATATCATATTAAGAAAAAAAATATTATAAAACTGACAATGTTTCCAGTAGAAAAAACTGAACATAAATTAATAGAAAATAAATAGTCATTTAATTTTTGGATTTCTTTTACGATTTCTAGAGCTTTTATCGTCAACTTTTAGAGTTTATCAAGTCAGTAATGACATATAATTGTCGAGAACAAAATTGCATAACAATTGATCGGGACATTTTTCAGTGATATTAAGAAATACGAATAAAGAGAGAGACAAAAACATGAACAGTTCATTTTCCTGATTATGTTTCCTTTATAACACATTTATATATCTAAAATTGCAAAAATATACGTAGAAAAACCCAAAGGGAACTATAGATGGAGTATTAATTATACTTGCTTTTGCTCGTGGCTTTGATAACTCTAATGTAAGACAGTCTTTTGTTTTCTGTACGCTTACAGTTAGTTGTAAGCTTAAAATTGTATGCAAATTTAATGATGTATATTTACTTAATATTTATGTAAGGCGTGAAAGAGATTTTCAATGTATACTTATAATATATATTATATTTAGTATTTAAATATCATAGTAAACATGAAGAAATTGCAGTTGTAATACTTATATTAGAGTTAATACCGACAGACACGAAGTTTCAAATAGCTTGAACAAGATTAGTTACGGTGAAACGATTCTAATGAAACAGCACCTGCATTTCAGTACTGCAGTGTCAATAAAACTTCCACGTTTATCGGCAAACTTAGTTTAATATGGTAATAAATGTAGTCTGTTGCCGAAGAATATGACATTATTTAAGTCATTTCATAAACGCTTTCTATTCAAATAACGCAGACGATAATTAGGTCTGGCACATAACGCGTCTGTCATAACTTTGTGATAGAGACTGAAGCATATTTTCGCTTATGATTATTGATTTAAAGTCCTATGTATTAGTGACAATGTCTCAATTACAATGTTTGTTACACGTCTAGAAGCACATACCAACTAAGTTAATGGCTTAGTTGGTAGAAAATGCTTGTCGCAACCAGTTGAGCGGTGAATTATATCTCATAAATCAGCTTTTATTTACATTGAAATATTGTTTAAAAAAACTTTTTACAAAAAAAAAATTGAACCGACGTCAATATGAAAAACTTAAAAAGCACTGAAAAGTGAAAAATAAATGTAGTATTAAATTAACCAAATTAAATAAAAAATATGAATATTTGCGCTACCGACAGATATATTGGAAGTCGGTGCCAACCGAAATTTCAAATTTGTTACAGGTCGAAAAGTTTTAAGTATTATACAAATATACATTACGAGACGTGAGAGTGGACCTAAGCTTTGTACCTATGTAGACGATATATTTTCGGTTGGCACCGACTTCCAGTATATCTGTAGGTAGCGCAAATATTTATATTTTTTATTTAATTTGGTTAATTTAATAATACATTTATTTTTCACTTTTCAGTGCTTTATAAGTTTTTCATATTGGAGTCGGTTCAATTTTTTTTTTTTTGTAAAAAGTTTTTATATTTCCATTTTTAGATTATATAAATATATTTTATATGGTTTCAATTGATTGTAAAATAAGTAACGTTTGGTGGTTTTAAGAATTTTAATCTATTAATACTTCCGCAACGCTTACGCTCTTACTTTGATCGTGGTTGCGGCCTTTTTGATAAAAGTTGTATATTACGTGAAACAGACAACAAATAAAAGTGAAGATCTGAAATTCGTTCATAGTGATCGTAATTAAACTTCTAGTAGCTAGGCTAGCTAGTAAATTACCTATATATAAGCGGCTACCTGTGTACCTGTAAGTGTCCTGTAATATTATAAACATAATACCGAGAGGTCTGAACAATAACTAAATGAATAAAGAAAAATATAAAATGTCTTACCACCATACTTCTATATCTTTCGAGTATATGACTTTGATTTAATTTGATACAGAAGTAATCGTTCTTCAGAAGTTCATCACTTGACAAACAAACATGATATTACACTGTACTAGATCCAACTGGTCAAATTAGGTTGATTGTGAACTAATTTCAGAACATCATCTTTCCTAATGTCCGCTTCACGGGAATTGCCTCAACAGACATAATCCCACATGTAAGTCCTCGTCAAAACGAGTCATATGTACCCAAACTCAAGATAGCTGCTGTAAGCCGTTGAGGAGTTCTATTCCAATTTCTCCATTTTCATGATTAAATCAGGATTGATTAAATGATATTCTTATCACTACAACGGGTTGTTCCAAGTTTTCATTAAAATTAGCTTATGGGGAAGTTCATTTATTCATATAAGCTTTATTCATCCCGTTATTTCCAACCCTTATAGTTAAAGTTTTCTTAATTTGAAGAACACCATTCCCAGGTCTCGGTGATTCAAATAAAATTGTTGAAATCGGTTTCAAGTACACGAAAATGCGTAGACACGAACTGGGTGAAAATCAAATAAACCATATTTCACCTCTTTAGGGGTTGAATATTTTATTCAAATTTATATGGGACCACCTCTGAGTACAGCCGAATCAAACAAAAAAAGAATCATTAAAATCGGTTCATAATTGACGGAGATATTGATTAACATACATTAAAAAAAAACATACCACCGAATATAGAACCTCCTCCTTTTTCAAAGTCGGTTAAAAACTCGTAAAAGTAAGTAATGGTCGAGATGTGATGTTTCTACAGAACTTTATTATATTATTTTTAAAACACTTAGTTTAAATATATTTTATAATCTGTTATTCATGGCGACACGTCACGACGGCGCGCCGGCGGTAGCCATGTTTCGGTCAATTCAAAGAGTAATATCATTTCTATGCGCAGATGTGACACTATCTATGTGGATCCTATATTTATGTAGCTACCGAGTATGTCATCCTCTTTGGCAGACTGGCTAAAACTTTTGTATATATTATAAAAAAAAGAACGTCTTTCATACAAATGAACGTTCGCGTGTCTGTATAAATACCTTATAAATGCGTAGTGAGCCCGAAGCTCCTACATTTCTATGATAAAATCATAAATAATATAACGTACAGTATATGTACAAGAAGCTGATTTAATAATACCTGTTTTATGTAAAGCGATACGAAGATCTTGACTCAAAATATGACCTTATTTGTAGTTAAAATCTTAAAGAATTTCATTGGAAGAATAGTTCAACGTACAAAAAATTAACATATAACCTTCAACCACAGAATCTATTTTATTGAATCATAATCAATTTGTACAAAAATTGCATTGAAAAATGAAATAAAAATGCTAAACATTTCACTAAAACACGTTTCTATTAAACCCCGAGTAGGTACACAAAGACTGAAGTGAAACAAATAGGACGAATTAACAGAATATCGCCTCTGTGCAAATGGCATTTGTCTATAGTCGCTTTGCACGTGTCACGCGCTCTGATACGTACTATTTGTTTGTGTAGCGTAAGTATTTACTTTACTATGCATATAGTATATGAAAGTCAATGTATAAGGGGCGCATATTTTGCTACGTGATATCGAATTACATTTCCTGAGTGTAAAATCATAATACTTTGTCGATTTATGGGTGGTTTGATTTCTGTTAAGCATATTATGGTAGAGTAGAACATATTAGTAGAGTCACGGTGAAGCTGTTATTGGCTTTAGTATGGATGGGTCGGCTCGCCCGGGGTAGTACAGAAAACCGACGTGAAGTAACAATACTTGCATTGTTGCGTTTCGTTCGGTCAGTAAGAACGCCGGAGGCCAACCTCTCCTCACCTTCACCCTTTCCTCCTCCCTTCTTCGCCTCCATCCCCCAACACTGGTTGGCAACACACTTGTGAGTAAGAGAATTGGCTTTACTAAAGCATTGACAAAGTTACCCCTGTGTAAGTATTATGAAATATACGAGAATCTTCTAACGACCAAATCTATTCGCTGATTAATTTTCGGCAAGGAGTTTAACTCCTGATATTAACATACTAAGACAATTGAACTCTAGAGTATATTGTAGTAAACTGTTTTATTTTTCAATCTAATACTCATGTTATTAAAGGCCTTCACAACCATGTCTGATCGCGAGCACGGAGGACACTGAACTTGCATGCAAATTCCGTAAATTGAATCTAATTAGGCATACAAGCGAGCTAATTAATCGTACGTGTATATATTTCTGAGACATATATGAATACTAGCTACTTTCTAGGTAAAACATGATAAAAATCGTAAACTAAAATATACTTTTTCTTACAACATTCTGAAGTACTTTACAATTATAATAAAATTGCAATTTTTAAAAACTTTATATGACGAAACTTTAATGAAGATATGGTCAAGTTATTTTTAGATAATAACTGTATATCTAAAAAAAATCAGAAAATTTGATCGTAATCTATCAAGTAGTTTTTGCGTAATACGCACATAACGGTGGACCTCTGTATTAGTCTGGTGAAGCTGTAAAGGCCTTGTAAGGCCAATAGCATGGTTAGTTAAAAAAAAAGGTAGACCTCTGTTAATATATCTATACTAATATTATAAAGCTGAAGAGTTTGTTTGTCTGTTTGTTTGTTTAGTTGAACGCGCTAATCTCAAGAATTACCGGTCCGACTTGAAAGTTTATTTTCGTGTTAGGTAGCTCATTTATCGAGGATGGCTATAGGCATATGGATATATACATATCATCACGTTAAAACCAATAGGAGCGGAGCACTAATGAAGAATGTCTCAAAATCGAGCTATTTTAGAGCATCCACTGCGTGTCAATGTCAGTATTATATGCGTTGCCATGGTAACATGATAACATTCTATTGGAAATATTAACAGGATTTATTTTTGTGCTCCTGATCAAAAGTTTATTCTACGTTATTTTTAATTCCAATTTTTGATTATACGTAGAACGTTGCTATCGCAAACATTAAAAAAAGTCTATTTTGTGCTGCTATTCTAAAAGGTTAGTAGTAATAATATTCGTCCATCAATACAGGCGAAGGAATTAATCCATACTGCCAATTCTGAAATTGTGAATAAAATAATACGTGCCAAATCTTCTATATAATACTTCGTAAATTTTTATCTTCCTAATTTTCAAGACGCTAGAATACATGCTCCGTGGTATTATTTTTCATTCATTTCACTTATGCACAATAAACAAACCATATTACATAAAACGCCACGAATTTAACACAATATAGAGTCAAATAACACAAGATTATGAATAAAATATAAAATACCCTACATGACAGACTGAAATCCCGTCAAAAACTCCTCAAAAAGTTTATTCTACGTTAGTTTTGTTTTTTTGGTTTGCGACATATTACGTATTATAAGAAGAAAGTGTGTGTATATAATTTAAAAATAAATACTTTTTGATGAATACATATATCTGCGGTGCTACAAATATCAATTTTTTTTTTTAATTCTGTCGATATGTCTGTTTGTTTAATTGTTCCGGGTAATCTCCGAGACGGCTGGACCTATTTGAACGGTTTTTTTTCTTAGAAATGACTACACTATTGACCTAGCAAGATTTTAACAGCTTCAACGGACTACAAGTAATATTTAAACGAGAATTTTACGGACAAATACCTATGTTGTGATGAAATCTGTGTATTCGAATGTGTGAAATTGACCAAAAATGTGTTGTTCACTATAAACATGTGCGTGTGACGTACATTGTACTGGATTCCTAGAATAAATATAATTGAAAGTCATATGTTTATATGTTATTTAAATTATAGCAAGGTATATTAATAACTTGATTATATCAACAATATGGACATATTATATCTATATAATAAAAGATTTAACACATATTGTTTGATAATGTATAGCTTAATATTTTCATTACTTTCTTATATAGTGTAAGTGAGCACTGAGGGTGATACATAGATAGTAGTTTAAAGTTCCAGCTCTGTGGCCTATGATAAATCCCATCTCATTCGATACACTATTAGTATTCACATATATAATGTAAATGTTACCTGTTACTGTAGATGATGTGCGTGTCATACTTACAAATATTTTTGAAAGAGTATTATTGTTATTTACACATCTAATAATAATTTTAAATTTATTTAATATATTCAAAAAACGCGTGCGAAGCCGCGGGTAACAGCTAGTGGTATATATATACTCACATAAGTGCTGTAAATATGCGTGGATTTATTTAAAATCTATAACTTTTTAACTATATCTAACTATCCTGTAAAGGTCTTTTGAAGAACCTATGAATGTACTGTATATGCAAGTTTGAAGTGTAGTATCGTCGGGAATTCTTCTCGCCCACCCTCTGATGTGCAGGGCGTGTTGGGGGTCAGCGTCAGGGTGGCCCCTCTTGCTGAGGCTTCACTCGCCTCCCGTGACGACGGGAGGGTCTTTGTCTCCGAGGCTAAGCCGTGGCTTGCCACTGTGGTTGTCTGTCATTTCTCAGTCTGCATTGTAGTGCAAGGTGCGTGTGGTTGTCTTAGTGCCTGAGTTTCTCTATCTGCTGGTCAATTGCTTTGATCCTGTAGCAGCATTCTAGCTGTCTTTTGCTTTCATCTTCTTCATTTGCGGCCTTGGCCGTTCGTTGGGTGGCCTCTTTGGAAGCCTCGATTTGGCGAATCTGGAGTTCAAATATTTTTTGCCGCGAATCCTCGGACCACGAGCACGGTGGTTCTTGTTCCGGCGTATTTATCAGATCTGGCTGCTCTGGTTGGATTGTGAGTGTGGCTTCTGGTTGTTGTTGGTGTCTTCTGCGCCTCGGCTTCCTCTTGGCTGTCTAGCCTCTTGGAGGAAGGTTGTTAGCGGGGGCCATTAACGACACCTCCGCATATTCGACGGTAGTCACTGCCGCCGGACTGGCCTCTGTTCTACGCCCGGGTCCTCTTGTCCGGGGAGCGGTCCTTGCCCGGCGGTTTCTCAGCTCCCGTTGAAAGACGGGGAAGCGCCTCTTGTTATTGACCGAGTGGGTGCCCCCGCAGTTGGCACAGGTCGCTGGCTCGTCCTTGGGGCGGTCACATTGGCGGGCGGAGTGTGGTGTCCCGCACCGCACGCAGGCGATCTTCCGAAGGCATTGTTGGGAGAAGTGCCGGAATTGTTGGCAGCGGAAGCACTGCGCGAGCCGGCGCTCCACCCTCCAGGCTTCGATTGTAATAGGTAGGCTTGCTATTTTGGAGACGTCATATATTGCGGGAGTAAGTCCGGGCGTTCGCTTCAAGATGACGAAGAAGATGCACCCATTTCTTTCTCGTCAGCCGTTGATTTGGCGTGCGTACTCGGGAACAAAGCCCTTCTGACGAAGGGCCTCGAGTATCGTCTGAGGGTCTGTGCCACTTGGGAGGCCGCGGATGGCGACTTTGAGGTCTTGTAATGCGGGGGGAGTAGATGAACCACTCCAGTCTCTCTTGCTTCTCCAGGAAATCTATTGTAACTCGGTAGTTTTCTGGATCTTGAGGTATAAATCGGACCCGTTCCCCGTAGACGCGGACATTGGGACCGCGTCCCAACTTCTCCTCCAGCGGTGCGAGCTGCACGGCCCAGTCGGGGAGGCGCTCGACCACAATCGGCGGATATCGCGGGCCTTTTGCGTCAGGCGAGGCGGGGGATGAGGTATAAACCGCGGGCGCGGTGGCAGCACTGTCGGTCAGTCGCTGCGCATTAGGGTTCCGTAGGTGCGAGTCCGACTTCGGTGGCGAATCTCGCGCAGGTGGCGCTGCGATCGTCGCGTACGAGTGTTGTTCGCGGGCAACACTTCGCGGCGAAGCGGGGGCGGGTGCGGGTGCGCGCACCTGCTTCGCTTGGGTTTCAAGTGTATCGCGCGGTAGTGAGGGTTGCGCGGGTTTTGGTTTGCAGGTTCTCTTCGGTTGGAGCTCGGCGTCTGGTGATACAGGCTGTGTCGCGCGATCGATCGCGGGCCCGGTTTCGGGTTCGCTGCGCTTGCGGTGCAGCGTTCGACCGAGCGGGCTTGACGGCGCATCCGGAATCGAAGGCAACGCGAGTGAGCCGCGGCCGGCGCACGCGAGCGCTGCTGCGTCTTCCGCGGAGGGTTTGAGGCCTTCTGCTGCTGCCTCCTGGGCGCGCAAGAACAGCGCCATCCAGCGTAGTATCCCATCCGACAGAGTCCCAGCTAAAATTAGCTGGGCGAGAGCGAATATATCACTCCCGTACGCTTCCGTGGCAGGGGACGCCTCGGCGGGCGGCGGCTGCCGCGCATCCGGAGACGGTTGGCGAGGAGCAGTCTCGCAGGTGCTGGGTCCGGTGGGCGTAGCGGTGGTCATCGTTGGAGAGGGGGCGGGATCCGTGAACTGGCTGGAAGTTGTTGATTGGCGGTCCGGGTGGCCCTTAGAAGGACCTTTTGCAGATTGTCGTCTCGACTGAGCCGACGAGGAAGCGCGGGGGCGCATCGTCGCGTAGGCCGGAGCGGAGCGGAATCACAAAACAACCTCGTACGCGCTGACGACGGAGCCGTTTTGTAGTATCGTGCATGTTGTTAGCTAGTGAATACAATTACTGACTCGAACAAACAGTACACTGAAAGGTTCCATTCTAGATGGTCATACTCAACAAATATCTCGTTTAAAAGAGTCTTATTCTCAGACATTTCACGATTAAAACATTGAAATTACGTCGTTACTTACACGAGGCGTGCTTTGAATTACCCACTGTAATGTATAATTTTATAGCATATCAATAAACTTGTAATCTCAAATTCAATTCTGTCGAATAAGAACGTATAAAATTTTCCAATCTCGGAGTTTTAGCAGAAAACTCTTTATAATTTTCTTCCATATTTTTAACTCGCGACCGACCCGGCTTCTCGCGTGTTTATTATGCTAAGGTGTACAATACTGGCTTTAACCCTATTGCCGCTTTTTATCTGAGAAAACGCTTCAAGTTCCTCTACGATACGTAAACATGCAGTATACATTAATCGGAAAATATCACACACGTACCAGCACATTACATACAAAGTGAGGTGGGCCTCCGGCGCTCTCACTGACCGAACGAAACGAAACAATACAAGTAGTGTTACTTCACGTAGGTTTTCTGTGATATGGTAGTATTACCCCGGATGAGCCGACCCATTCATACTGAAACCAGTACTAGCTTCAACGTGGCTCTACCACCTACCTGTTTACTTAGTTTTGTTCCATATTTATGTTTAAAAATTATGTATTCATTAACTATTTTTATTATATGATCTATGTATATTACAGGTAATGTGATTTATATTATAATTCATGTTGGATTTATTTGTTTTCTCGAACTTATTATGTGCAAAACACTCCTGATTCTTCTCTCACGAAAGAGTGTTCCTATTTATTTAACTATAACTCAACTACTCATTACAATACATAAAAACAAACACACAGAGTCACGGGCACAATTATTTTAATATAGAATACAAAAAATGATATTCAAAATACTCATAAAGTCTGACATAAATTCAAGGACTTTGCGCAGAATATTTATTATCACGTGAAACCAACCAATTTGTAAATGTAAATAACGTTATATTGTCATTAAAGAGCAGTCAACAATTCCAAATTGAATTGCAAAGTATATTTAATGTTACCGTTTACCAAGCTTGTTTTTCTGACGCGAATAAATTCATAGCTCAAGAAATAATACAATAGATGGGATCGCTAAAAATAATTAAAAAATCAGGATACATCATATATCGCTCAGATTAATTATTTTTTTAATTGAATTATCTAGTTACAAATGTGGGAAACAAAGCGCCTTTTGATTAAAAAAGATACTCATACGTATAGAAAACAAATAGATTTATCACAAAATTACACTAAAATCACACTGTTATTTTATAATGTTGTAATCGTTTTTTGGTTTTTCTTTATATGCACTCCAGAATAAGAAGTTCACTCGGATACACTGTCGTGCGTGGATATACTTGGCAATAAAAGACAGTAGAAAACTAGTAGGCTGACGTCATTTCTCGAACGATTTGACAACGTTCGAGACAGGCTATTTTTAGAACCCCATTTTATTTGATGACTTATTCTTTAATTGTAACGAATTCGCATTCAAGATGTAAAAGTAGATTTAGTTTTTTTTTGTCATATAGGAGACAAACGAAGTGGCGGGTCATCTGATGTTAAGCGATCACCGCCGTCCAGAAGAGTCGCAAGTGCGTTGCCAGCCTGTGTTTTGGGGGATGGGGGATCAGTCATTCTAAAACCTATAATAGCTTCAGCCTGGCTCTACCACCTTTAATATTTATTAACACGGATTAGTCATATCACGACTGTTGATAAATATGGCAGATTTATCACTGTTTCCATAATACGTACATTTTTCACGTTGTGGTACTACCCAGCAACACTTAGTATCGATATTCCAAATAAATGATTGTATTCAGATATTGGCACACCTAGAGCATATTTATGGTAACAGTTAAACTAACATTTTCGTAATAAAATTTGAATTTTACATTATAATTGGGAGCTTAATCGAACGCGAATAAAGTCGCCTGAATACTTTGTAGCATTTAGTAAAGCTTGCTACGTTGCGTAGCAAACTCACGTAGCGTCCGCTACGCTTGCTACGACAATTGAGAAATTCTTTTAAAAGATTATTTTAATTGACACTAGGAAATATTTAAACTAATATAAAGTTATAACCATAATAATTCGGCCTTACCATGTAAAATAGAGTTTTTTTTCATAATTGTTTCTAGGATAGTTAGAAACTGCGTTATGAAATTTGATGAGTTTTAAATGTATTTTAAAAGGCTATTGTGAGCTTTTAAAACAATTTTAAATTTATACTAGTATTATAAAGAGGTAAAGTTTGTGACGTTGTAGGGGGTAATCTCGGCAACTACTGGTCTGATTTGAAAAATCCTTTCAGTGTTATATAGCTCATTTATCGGGGAAGGTTATAGGCTATATATCATCACGCTAAGACGAATAGAAGTGGAGCACCAATGAAGAGTATTTCAAAATCGTTTTTTTTTCTTTTGAGATCTTCCGCTGCATATTAGTGTTAGCCCAAAGTAACTATTCCACTCGAATGAAGTCGCGGACAGAGGCTAGTTTTAAATGAATTGGTATAGTCATTTTTGAGAAAAGAAAATATTTTTTATTCTTGGCATATTATTTTTATTGTCGATATGTTTTTAATTTATTAATACGAGCATACCCTTTAAGTTCCGTTAAATTATCTTTGTAAATGGAAATGACTCCGATTTCATACTATTGTCCTACATCTATAGTGATAAATATAAGGTGTATTCATACCATACTAAATTACAAGCACGCGTTGTCAATTCATCTCGTTTTATATTTCCAGAGCCGCCATTATTAAGTAATACAATACGTTATCTGATGAATTAATAGCATGTGTTGGAAAATGAGATATTTCCTCATTTTTCTTTTGTTCCATAAAGATTGTTCTTAGGTGTGACTGATATTGAATAGCCTTTGTGGTACATGACATTTCTACTTACAATTTATATGAAAGAACTTTTATGACTTCTTTTGTTTTCACGAACTGACTACGCTATTTTTTTTATGTCATAGGAGGCAAATGAACAGATGGGTCACCTAATGTTAAGTGATCACCGCCATCCATAGACACTTGCAACACCAAGAGAGTCCCAAATGTGTTGCCAGCCAGTGTTTGGGGGAAAGTTAAAGGGGGAGGGACGAGGGAAGTGGGCCTCCGACATTCTCAATGACCGAACGAAACGTAACAGTGCAAGCAATGTAACTTCACGTCGGTTTTCTGTGGGTCGGGTGGAACTACCACGGGCAAGCCGATCCATTCATGCTGAAACCAGTAATAGCTTCAGCGTGGCTCACCGGACTACTACGGCGAGCACTTAAGGATTTTATTTGACAATTAGCTCAAAGGTGCACGGCACATCTAGGCTTGGGCTGTTGCCTGATACATGCAATTTGCGACCTATCTAAGCTAACGTAAGCTAGCTATTCATGCATATATGAGTTGTTGAAACGTATATGTGTACCAAGCATACATACCTCGACAACTCTTATATCTTATAGATAATTGCGTATCGGATAATTTGACTTCACTTAAACTATCCTTTTCTAGACCTATAATAAAAATGTAAATGTAATTTGTCTGTACTTTTAGATTTTTGTAAAAAAAAAATTGTTGCTAGTGTCTTGAAATAAGTAATAAAATACATTGCAATCATTTTTCAAAATGTCTGTCTCTCTGTTTGTTTGTTTTTTTTTTGTATGAATACGTATCACTATTAAAGTACTGCGGTTACGACAAAACCTCACTAAGAAAATCATAAAGTTTAGCTTCGAGTAATATATAGTCTTGGTTTTATTAAAATCGGTTCACTCTATCAGAAGTTATTGTAATTTTAATGACAACGCGACATAAGTACGAGAGAAAAGTAGATAAGTAAATGGACTTAATATATTCAGATGATTTAATGAGTCACTGTTTTTCACGTTAGGTTCTACGCGGACAAAGTTGCAGGTACAGCTAGTGTATAAATAAAGTGATAGAGTTCTGCCGTCGTTCGTGAATCATTATAATACTATTCGATATATTCTTCGCACGTATCTAAAAGAAAAGTACCACGATATCTTAATCTATATTAATATTATAAAGAGGTAAAGTTTGTGAGTTTGTTACGTTGTGTTGTAGGGGGTAATCTCAGGAACTACTGGTCCTATTTGAAAAAATATTTCTTTGTTATATAGTTCATTTATTGAGGATGGTTATAGGCTATATATCATCATGGTAAGACCAATAGGAGCAGAGCATCAATGAAGAATGTTTAAAAATCGGGGTTTTCTTCTCTTGAAGCTCCGTTGCGTGTCACCGTTAGCCGTAAAGTATCTATTCCATGCGAACGAAGTCGCGAGCAGAGGCTAGTTAGTATAAAGTTATGTAAGTTTTAATAAGCAATTAGTTTTGAAAATACTACGCATTCACATACGCACGAAGTGTACTTTCTTATCGCGCTTTCTTGTATGTGGTACGCATACAAGGAACAAAGTAGACGAAGTCACGAATAGCGGCCAGTATAAAATAACTGTAATGATATGGTACAATGAAAAAAATGTGAAGTAAATTCTATAGTACTTTAATACTTAACTTCGTATTCCAACTCTCTTTCACTTGAAATCCTTGGTAAGTTGGTGAATATGTAGAATAAAGAACGACAGGAATAACTATATAAATATACATAATTTCCCGCAGGAATTTTCTGTGTCGGTGCCTCGACTACACTCTGTGTAATTAAAATTGTCTTTGTGAGATTGCGAAACTTTTAAAGCATGTAAAACGTGACAGACCGTGCCTTTTGTTTAAACTCTAATGAATGCATAACTTTAAAGGATTAAAAAAAGAACTGTACTGTTAATTTTCCATAAAAACATCGGGATAATGTCACATCAAGTTTACACCTACGTCGCCTGTATATTGTAATAATACCTGGACGACCGAGCCTAGCTCAGTTCTTTAAAAAACATTTTTTAATTATAACAGTTAGATTTGCTTCAAAAAATTAGCATTTTTCATCAAAAAAAATATTTAAAAAAAGATATCTCTTTTGCTGTTACTCGGATTCCAACTGGGGTTAGACGGATTTTCGAAGCAGCCGATTGCCATCTGAGTTATTTTTGTTTTGACAGCGATGGCGAAATTTACCCGTATATTCTAGGTATATGTTTTTTATTGTCTGAAAACTCAAATAAAAAGGTTTCTATGAATTAAATCTAGCTATATCGATTTATCGTCCCCGAAACCACCTTCATACTAAGTTTCACGGAAATCGTTGACGCTGTTTCCGAGATTCTGAATATATAACAATATAAAAATATAGAAGAATTGCTCGTTTAAAAGTATTAGATAGATTAGATAATATAATATAGACAACCACTTCTCCTGCGACTTATCCACAGCAAACAAATATCGCTATGCCGTAGTGCTCATATCGTATATAAATCATAATTTACTAAAACTTATATAAGAGTGAAGATATAGTGATATTATTTTAGATAAGGGTATAATTAGTAAAAATAAATAAATTGATCGAATTGTATCAATTACTTTTTGTACGAAGCGATGTGATGTTCGCTTTTAATTGGTCAAGAATTTAACATAGCAAAATATATGTATAGCATAAATTACTTCCACTACTTAACGCAATAGGGAGCTGATTTTACGCTTTGAGCAGTAAATGTCAGATTATCTATATGTCTTTTTACTCTTATATTTTAAAAGTCGATGAGTTTAAAGCACAGACAGTTTTAAAAATGTTTTATTTTGTTGTAACAGGTCCGTGTGTTGCTGGTGTCGTTGGGCTGAAGATGCCTCGTTACTGCCTATTCGGGGATACTGTCAACACAGCATCTAGAATGGAGTCCAATGGAGAAGCTCTCAAGATTCACGTCTCACCAGATACAAAAGCTTTACTGGATACATACGAAACCTTTCAATTAGAGTGTAGAGGGGAGGTTGCAATGAAGGTATGTGAAGCGATTTTTTAAATTGAATTATATTGTCATATGATGACGGAGCTACATTTAAATGTTTTTTTTAAATGGGTTTAAATAATAATTATGCCTTTCCAGGAACTTTCATGCAATTAGCAAGTGCTAGCCCCACAGTACCTAAACCATAGCATACTTTATACTGAATTAAACGAGCAATTCTTGTATATTTTTATATCGTTATATATTCAGGACCTCGGAAATGGTATCAGCTATTTCCGTGAAACTTAGTATGTATGTGGTTTCGGGGATGATAAGTTGACCCAGCTAGATTCATTTATAGAAAAAAATCTCATAGTTAGGCGATGGGAATGAAAAAATATAGGTAGAATATAAAGGTAAGGGGTGTCGAATAACATCATAAGACTTGAGACACCCAAGCCAACCTCACCTGCACGTGGTGCACCCTGCTGAATAACGAACGAGGCAATGGCGCAAGCGGGGTGGTAGGGTTTTACAGCCCGACTGGGTCGCAACCACCATGTATATGGCGAAAAAGCCCGTAATAGTGATTCGCTTCTAAGGGTCTCGTTTCGGGATCAGCCTGTGCATATCCAGCTTATTACAGGCCGGCATGATAGTGGCGACCGGCGATGGACAGTGTGTCAATCGGTGGTCGCTATTATTTTTGAATTGTACTGTGCTTACCATCAGGCATAGTGCAGTCACTTTGCCGTGCTACATAAAAAAAAGGTAAATTTCGCCGCTGCTGTCAAAACAAAAACAGCTCAAGTAGAAATCGGCTGCTTCAGAAATCCGTCTGATCCCAGTTCGAATCCGAATGACAGCAAAAGAGATATCTTTTTTTATATGTTTTTTTTTTTGATAAAAAATGCTAATTTTGTGAGGCAAACCTAACAGTTTATTTTAATTTAAAAATGTTTTTTAAAGAACTGAGCTAGGATAGGTCGTCCAGGTTCTATTATTGAAATTTACAATGTCTTGTAAATACAATCTAATGGCAATTTTTAATTGCTGTCTCATTAACTGCGATATTATTGGATTAGAATAAAACAACTTATATTTACAAATTGAACTCTTAAAAAGTTTAAATATGTATAAATTATAGTATTAGAAAAATAAAAATCAATGTTTATCTTAATATAACCAAATTTATTATGAAGCTGATTTAAATTTGTAACTAAGACAGTAATGCGTTTTGCACAAATACTTATTATATTTGCAACATATATGAATTGTTACAGGGAAAAGGCATTCTAGTCACGTATTGGTTGTTAGGGGAAAAGGTAGACCCAAATGCACCTCCGAAAGAGAAACATCCATTGGTTAAAGCACAAACACAGTCAACCGAAAGTGGATCATTATCACATCTAACTTCGTTCAGGCAAAGAATGGATCAAAGTTCACGGTCATCTAGTCGACGGGGATCAGGAATATTCCAACAAAAGACGAACGAAATAACGAAGCTAGAAAAAGATGCGCAACCTCTGTTACAGAATCTAGTATTGCAAAGGCAGTTGTCAGATCCTACTGAACCGGTGACCAATGGTATCGACAGTGAGGAATTTGACAAACTCTCAGTTTCCAACTCAATATCTCTCAATGTTAACTCGTTAAATCACAATTCCGTAAATCAAGGCGGACAACCGAAGGTAAAACTGAAGGAGGTCAACTCAGTCCATCATAAAGGCAATAAAGTAGGCAATAATAATTGGATATCGAAGCTGCCTACTGCAAGCTCGTTTGATAATAGCACAAAGAAAGTATGCGAGCGATTGAAAGATTACAGCAGTGTACCTCTTCTCTCCAAAGTTGAAACACCTAATGACTCGATTGTATAAAATGCTTATATATCCATAATATAATTGAATTAATAGATTGTTTTTTGAAATAAGGTAAAATTGTAATCTTCATACAGTCATGTACTTATTATATCTAATTTTAAATTAATTAATACAAAAATAATGAATGAGGGATGTAAATAAAATTGTTTAATAGCGTATACTTAAAATTAATTTAACAAAATTAGTTAATTATAATTTTCTCTTTGGACTGAATAAATTTGACAAAAGTAGTGGGTGTGTTATTTCTTAAATTGTATTACCGATTTAATTTTTATTGTAGTTAATTAGATACAAATTAGTAGATGAAGTAGGAGTTATCATAGTAGTATATAATTGTTTGAGAATTCAGTAGTTACTTAATGTTTTGTATCGGAATGACACAGAATGAATAAGGGCGAAGATCTGCCAAACTTAATCAATCATTCCTAAATTTTTTCTATAACTCTCCACAATGCCAAAAAAGCATTTGACAAGGCGAGATCTCCCTTTTCTACTCGTTATTTTTAAGGCGTAGAGAATGTATAAGAAATTGTATCGTAGTCCAATGTGTTTTTATATAGCAGTATAATTCTTAGTATTAAATAAAGCATTTATGAATTTTTAATATATCAAATTGTATTGTAAATTCTCTTGATATTCTCTAAGGTGGATTAATACCTTAATATCTAAGTCTTTATTACGTAGTTATTAGATTACTACAGTTTCCTTAAAACTGTAGTTATTAGAAAACTGGACTTTCTTTAAATCTATACTTATAAGACAAGTCTACCTTTTCCTTAAAACTGTAGTTATTGGGTAACTACCGTTTTCTTAAATCTGTAGTTATTGGGTAACTACCGTTTTCTTAAAACTGTAGTTATTAGTAACTACAATTTTCTTAAAACTCCAGTTATTAGATAACAGCAGTTTTCTTAAAATTGTCTAGATTCTTCATGAATTAGATGTAAAATATTATCATTATTACTGTTTATAATATAACTGAAGAAAATTATATTATGAAGTAGCATAAAAAATATTATCAGCCATTTAAATTCTTAATTGCGTTTTAAGCATAAAGAATAATGTCATATATGGCATAGTTTATTGCGAACACCTAATAACTGCAAAAAAGGTAGCTATGAGACGTTGAGTGTTGAAAGTTTGGTTTTTGAATAATTTAGTTATAATATTTTGCCATGAAGTATCTTCGAAACAATGTAAGGCAGCAGTTAGTCTTTTTCACAGGTATATAGAAATAAAAAAATAAGTATTTTATATATAACACACATATTTTTAGAATAATCTTTTAGCAGGTTTTCGCAGTAAACTTAATAGGTAATATGACTCACTTATGACATTGCTTATGATATGTCATCTATTGTGTATTTCTTAAAATAAGATACTTTCAAAATAATATCCACTAAGGCTTTTTATGTAACAATTTTATGTTTGCATTTTTTATTCGATGGTCGATTTTTCTACTTTCGTTCAACGAGATGAAATATAAAAACTTTGACATAATTTAAATAATAGTTATTTTATAGCTACTTCATTGCTATAATCTTATCTTCTCGTATCTTTTTTAAATGTCGCATAATCTTTATATTTATAGCCTTCAAATATCATAATATTTTGCTAATAATTATCTCTATGTTATGACCAAATCTAAAGTTATTACTGACAGTAACTTAAGAATTAAGGTCGCTAAAAGTTACCGAATGTCCTCGCTCATTTCTTCCAACTTATTTCGGGAGTAGGTTAATCGACCTAATAAAAATAATATAAACATAGATGACTCTACGATGTAATAATGTACTTAAGTGTTTATTTATTGTATATAATAATTGTAACTTTGTTGTGATCTTAGAAATTATTAATAAATGTATGTATTAATAATATAAAGGATTAGGAGAGTATGTTAAATGTTTCTGAAACGTTTTAGAGAAAAATATAATGAGTGAGAATTATTTAGTTTTGTTTCATTTTCATTCATCTGCTAGGATCTGCTCGCGACTTCGTCCCCGTGGAATAGTCACTTTGGGCTAACACGTAGCGGAAGCAAAAAAAAAGAACAATTTAGAAACATTTTTTATTGTTGCTCAGCTCCTAATGGTCTTAGCGCGATGATATAGCCCTTAGCCTTCCTCAATAAATGAGCTATCTAACACTGCACCTTTCAAATCAGATCAGTACTTCCTAAGATTAATGTATTCAACCAAACAAACAAGCCTTCCAGCTCTTATAATATCAGTATAAAATAATATAGTATAATTAAGATCCTTGTACCGTGTGGGTAGTTCATGGTCACATTTACATATAAAATAATAATATGAAACCTATTACTGATAAACAACAAAGAAAACCTTAGTTAAAGTCTAAAACTTTTAAACGTATGGAAATGATATTTTAGGTGTAAAAAATCGGGTCTTATTCAATGAACAATTTTAGAAGAGGTGCTTTTCGAGGTTAATCATTACGTAACTGCTATCGTGGGAAAGCCGTACGGTCGAACAAAGGGAAGAGGGGCGCGGGTCGAAGTATAGGACGTGGTCCGAACTGCGCGGTAGGGTGTTAATTTATTACATAACTTCGTTTTTGCGTGAATCACCTCGTGTTGAGTTTATATCAGTTTTGCGTTTCTAGAGATTATTAGGTCAAATCTTTAGCAATTATTTTTTATTGATTTATAATCAGAAATGACTACTTAGTAATACCTGAGAATATTGCAACTCTTTAACCATTCAGCCCGGTATGAGCCCTGAAAATGTCCTGACATACAGTTAAAATAAATAAGAAGCGATCTACGAGAGTACAGCGATCGAGTACAAAATTCGAACTCTAAAGGGTGTTATGGCATTATATGGACGTGTTTGTGAACAGTATTCATGTGTAAAAAATACACTATCTCATAAAAATATGCGCCATTTTAGTTAAAAGTTTTTGTGAACAGTATTCTTGTGTAAAAAATACACTATCTCATAAAAATATGCGCCATCTTAGTTAAAAGTTTTTGTAAGCAGTATTCATGTATAAAAAATACACTATCTCATAAAATATGTGCCATTTTAGTTAAACACGCACGTAATACTATCACCGTAGTGAGTTTTTTTTTCTCGAACTAACTACGCTATTGACCTAGCAAGGTCTTAACAGCTTCACCGGACTACACTATAGTGAGGATCTCTGTGCCTTGGCATTAGGAGTCGTAGCCTTGCCTGCGTAGTGGATTAATTACTTGTTGATTTGATTACTTGTGTAATAGGCTTACTCAATTAAACGTGTTGATAGAAACGGAGAGGTTAGTTTCTGCTAAATAGCTTAGTATTATACATTACTGTTTAATCGATAACATTGTTAGTACGGGTCATAAAGTTCTTAAGAGTTGGTCAGATAACTGATTAATAAATATATTTCGTGGCTTCCTTGTGGTCATATTTGACTATAATATAGAGTATTTTTAAATCAATATTATTGCCTGTATCGAGAATTATAAAAATATTATGGATGGCAGACATAATGATTGTGAAAAACAAAGAAAAGAGGCTTTTAAAAAAAAGGCTTCTACTCCACATTGGTATGAATAATTAACTATTTTTATTGGTAGCAAACACCGAAGTTCGTCAAGAAACTGTAAAGAAGAAAACTCATAAGGACTGCTACCAGAAGTGAAAATTGAAAACGATAAAATAATTGTTTTTTTTTTATGTATTTTTAAATGGATTAAAATCTCAATTATTTGAATTTCATATTTTTTTAAATGCAGTTATTAACATTAGTGAGACTTCATTTATTGACACTTCTAGCAATAATTATATACATATCGTCTACATTTGTATACAATTATAGGATACTGTATACAATTATAGGATTGATCGATGAAATCATAACCATGACGTCACAATGGATGACGTCATACTTTTACATGGACAACCATTTTATCGCTGCCCCGATATATACAATAACTGGTATACTAATTTGAAGTTGAATAAGTTTTCAAATCAAACCCTCAAGTCTTGAAACACTGAATAATGAACAGGAAGTATTATTTGCGAAACGAAGTTTGAAAGATACTTAAGAATACTTGACTCACTCAATTCAAGAAAGTTCAGTAAGATATTAAAAAGTAGCCTTACATTGTCTGCTCATTATAGTTTTGTTTATTTATCTCTTCAATAATCTAGACTACTTCACATGCTATAGTGGCAATATCCTAGGGACACCCACATCTGTGTCTACTATATCGACGTGACTGACGACGCGATAAGTAGATTCATTCGTCGGGCCGTGGACGCTCCGGCACGGGATATTGTGGATTACAACCTAAAAATGGACATTCATCATTAAACCAAAAATCTATACATATAATAAAAATGAAGTATCTGTATGTAACAACAAAATAAAATTTTTTCACTGATTAGGTATGAGAGTATACACGCTTCTGATAACAAAAATGCAATTGTTAAAATTTTTGTCGGTCTGTCTGTCTGTCTGTCTGTTTGTTCCGGGTAATCTCCGAAACGGCTGAACCGACTATGATGGGAATTTCTCTGGCAGATAGCTAAAATTACAGTGGGTGACATAGGCTACTCTATATTAGACTAAGTGTTAACCGCGGCTTCGTCCCCAATGCTATCTCCAAAGCCGTTAGACTGATCTTCGCGAAACTTTCATTTTCAGATAGCTGGCCCTATAAAAAGTAATTGAAGCAATTTTAATTTATACTAGCCGGTAATCGTGGCTTTGCTCGCAGTAGTATCTCATAAACCGTTAAACTGATCTTCGCGAAACTTTCATTGTGAGATAGCTGACCTTATAAAAAGCAATTCAAGAAATTTTAATTTATACTAGCTGTTAACCGTGGCTTCGCCCGTAATACTATCTCCAAAATGGTTAGACCAATCTTCACGAGACTTTCACTGGCAGATAGCTGACCTTACAAAAAATAATTCAGGCAATTTTAGTCTATACTAGCTGTTAACCGTGGCTTTGCCGACAGTATTTTCTCCAAAAACGTTAGACCGATTTTTCGGGGAATTTTACCTTACCTTACCTTATTATAGTAATTGAGGTTATTCTATTTTAGACTAGCTGTTACTCGCGACTTTGACTGTATGAAATTTAGCAAGATTTTAACTCATTCTTCATTTTTAATTAGAGAAATAATTATCACCATCTAGTTGTTTAAAATTCGATATTATAATTATTAGTAACTTTGAAGAGAGAAGAGGTCTTCCCAATAAGATTTTAGATCATAAACATACAACGTAAAGTGGTCCATAATATAATTTTTTTGCAGAACAGACAAGCGTTTATTTTTTGTAGAGATAAAAAATCGTAAGTATAATGACAAAGTTATGTAAATGTAAATCTTTATGATAATATTTTAAGTTATAGCTTCATTAGTTCCTTACACAGTGTAAGTGAGCACGAAGACAGTTATATGGTGTGTTAAAATCCCAAATATGTTGCTGATGATAAACCTCACTATGTACATTGTTAGTATTTATATATCTATTGTATACATTACATACTACTGTAAGTGGCGTGCGTGTCGTACTTAGAATTGTTTTTAAATAGTATTTATATAATTATACATAGTCTCACAAGCTTATAATTATTTAATACAATTTAAAAAATGCGTGCGGAGCCGCGGGTACCGCTAGTAATTAATAATAATTGAACAGTTAATATTTAATAAATTACTATTAAAAAAAAAACGCTCACGGATTCGATTTTTACGTATACAAAATACTACATGTAAGCAAAAAAAAGGTGCGGACCAAGAGTCTGCAGAATAACATAACAATAATAAAAAAAAATAATCTAGACTACTATGTCATAATTGAGGTAAGAGAAAAAAAATATGTTCAGGGAACTCTGTCAGGTACTAAATTCTTTAGAAGCAAAGAAACCAATATAATTTAATTTATATTTTAAGAAAAGTATGCGTTTATTGAATAACATATATATTAAATTGATTTATAATTTATCTATATTAATATAAAGCTGAAGAGTCTGTTTCCTTAAAGGTGCTAATCTCAGGAACTACGGGTCTACTAAATTCTTTCAGTGTTAGAGAGTTCATTTATTGAGGCAGGCTTTAGGCTATACACTAATGTCAATAGGAGCGGAGCGTCAATTAAGAATATTTCAATATTGTTTTTTTTGCGGTTTTGAGAGCCCAAAGTAACTATTCCACGCGGACGAATTCGCGGGTAGAAGCTAGTAATATATAAATATGTGCTAAATAAAAATAGGTTTTGCTGAAATACCCACTTGTCCAGTCGTGGGGTTATAATATGTACATCCGGCAACGCACATTTGTCTGCTCGATTTTCGATACATGTACACAAACACACACGTGTGCACTCGTATACAATAGAAGAAAAATCAGAGGAGGCGAGTGAGAAAGTCGTTTTCAAGGCATAATGCTTTTTCATTACGTAACTATATTTACCAGTCAACTCTTATTGCAAGTTATACGTAGGAACTTTTAAAAAATATCAGTCAAGTACGTGAATATTGTTTACAAATTAATATAGGACTGAAATCAAAAGAAATCTACATACACTCATGCATTTCTTTAGACGATAAGCAGAAACAAAAAAAAATTAACTACTAAGGAAAATAAAATATAAATAAATCTTAATTCAAATAAAATATACATTTTCAGAGATCTTACAATTATAAAGC
>JACEII010000023.1:974114-986649 GCA_014332785.1 Antheraea mylitta
TACATTTTCAGAGATCTTACAATTATAAAGCTCTCGTATATATTTGATAATGCAGTGAGTCCCGCATCATACAGTTTTATAGGAGTGGCTAAGCCACTATCTCAGCAAACTTGACTATTACACAAGATTCAGAGATAAGTATTTTTCCATATTATTCAGAAGTTTTACGTTGAATTAAGAAAATATATAGTGATATATGGAAAGAATACTTTCATTTAGCTCCAAAACAGAAAGAAATTTAATACTGTACACTTCATTGTCAGCTTCACGTATACCGTGGTATAAACCGACGAAGCCAATAATAAATAGAACTTCGCCTGTTACGAAACTTAGGTTAAGATCTGTCAACTGTTACAAGTCTTGTATTACAAGCGTTTTCTCTTATACGCTGATAAAAATATGTAAACAAAAAATAATAGTGTTTAATTTATCTATGCCAAATATCTATTTTAGTCTATGGTGTACATCTGTCATTACTTGCACTTTTTATTGTTCTGGTAAAGTCTAATAAACTACATCTTTATAACTTTTATCGTGGGAGTTTTTGGCGGGATTTTAGTCTGTCATGTAGTGGATTTTATATTTTATTCATAATCTTGTGTTATTTGACTATATATTGTGTAAAGTTGGTGGTGTTATACGTAATATAGTTAGTTTATTATTCATAAGTGAAGTGAATGGAAAATAATAACACGGAGCATAAAATTCTGAGATGCCACAAAAACTCCCTGGAAGGTTCTAGCAAGGGATCCACCATCTTGTTAGAATATGGTTTTACACGATGCTTAATATTGGAATGATCGCACGAAGTTTGTGATATTTTGACTACGTGACAATGGCAGTAATAATCGGAAAGATTGATTGCCAAAAATAAAGATAAAAAAAACTTTTATCGTATTATCATTCATCATTTCTATATACACTTTTACAATAATGTATTTATCAGAATAACACGTGTTTTTTTACTAGTTACCAAATGCAATCATTTGTAATTCAAGTCTTTTTTACAATTTTGTATTTGTTATTTTTTTTATTTGTAGCTTGTTACTTCTAACGAAAAAGTTGGAGAGTTTCCACTAACTATAAATTCATTATTAACGTACAAACTTAAAATGTATATCTGTACATATAATAAGAATAGTACCTGAGCGACCGAGCCTAGCTCGGTTCTTTGAATAACATTTTTAAATTAAAATAAACAGCCTCACAAAATTAGCATTTTTTTATATAAAATATAAAAAAAAATATATTTGTGGTATAATTATAATAATAAAATTGTTTATTTCATTAAAATATTTTTTTAGGTTTGCCTTACAAAATATTCACTTTTTATAAAAAAATTAATAAATATATACACTCGGATTCGAACTGGGGTCACACGGATTTTCGAGGCAACCAATTTCCTTCTGAGATATTTTTGTTTTGACAGCGACGGCGAAATTTACCTTCATATTCTAGCTATATTTTTTCAATGCTTGAAATCTCAGTTAAAAAAAGTTTTCTATGAATACAATCTAGCTAGATCGATTTATCGTCCGCGAAACTACCTACATACTAAGTTTCACGGAAATAGATGACGCTGTTTCCGAGATCCTGAATATATACAAATATAAAAATATACAAGAATTGCTCGTTTAAAGGTATTAGGTAGATAGATAGATATAGATAGATAGATAGATATAGATAGATAGATATAGATAGATAGATAGATATAGATAGATAAATCTAATGTGTCAATACTTTTTAGATTTCTGTCGAACAAATTAGATGTCTTAAAATGAGTAACAAAATACACTTCAATCATTTTAGAAATATTTTTGTCTGTCTGTTTGTTTGAACACGCGTCATTGCTAAAGTGCTACATTCACGATAAAACTTTACCAAGAAAATTATGAAGCATACTTTCGAGTATTATTTAGTTTTGGTTTCATTAAAATTTGTTCATTCTATCAGAAGTTATTGTAATTTTAATGACGTTGTGACTTAGGTACGAGAGAAAAGTAGATAAGTAAATGAAATTTATACGTTCAGATGTTTTGATTAGTGACTCTATTTATATTAGGTTCTACGCAGACGGAGTCGCGGGCACTGTTAGTATTTGATAAAAGTTTTATATCATTAACTTGAATACTTATTTTAGCGTATTTCAGATCTTATCGACATACAAAATACGCTAAAAAGATGGTTGTGCTAATTTATTAAAATATAAGTCCTGTAATTTAGTAAAACAAGTTTACTTAAATGTGTATAACATTTTCTTTGTATCATGTAACTTGTGAGTTTGTAGACTCATATTTTTCATACACAACTTACAAGCAATTCTAAAAAGCTAATGTAAAATATTACTTGTGAGTCTACAACTTGTTACGTTTGTTAAACAGAGAAGGTCACATACCATTACAAAAATTTACAATTTTAATGACAATTATAGGTTTACTTCTTTGGAATGAGTATAATAAGCACACCAGATTAGGCCCCCCTAGCGACTCAAGCCCAGGTCCGTTCCCTCGGTGTGGAGCCCTTGAGTGCGCTGCTCGCGCTATACAGTGACACAAAAATTTACATCACTGCTACAACACTACAAGATCACCCTCACACACGTGCACGCGTACACGCTTACACATGGAAGTGGAAGGGTTTTATTTTTTTCCCTTATTGAACTGAAAAAACTCTAATTTTCCGATAAAAAATATATGGAGGGGTTGTTGAGGCGTGTATGCTTGGTACACATATGCGTCTCAACAACTCAAATATATATGAATAGTTAGCTAGGTTAGCTAAATTAGTTCGCGGGTTTGCATGTAACAGGCAACAGCCAAGCCGAGGTGTGCGGTGCACCCTTGAACTAGTTGCCCAAATAAAATCGGCTGAGTGCCTTAAGCGCTCGCCTTAGTAGTTCGGTGAAGCTGTTAAGACCTTGCTAGGTCAATAGCGTAGGCAGTTCGAAAAAAAAAAGAGTAAGATAAGATTAATTATGTATGTCAGTATGTCATTTCTTGATGGAATACCATAGAAATCATAATCATAGGCCTCTGTGAATTAAAATGTTGAGTATTAATATTAAATCAGGGATTTGATATAAAACACTTTGGCAAAACGGACTTCGAGGTCTTACAAAATGGTTTGTAGATTAAGTTCCCTCCTTAATAACTGTGCCATTTATTTTACATTTATAACTCTGACTTATATATAGATATAGGTTTTGATCTGACTGACATATATAAAATATTAATATGAATATATAAAAATCCAGTGTCATGTTTGTCAACGATGAACTCCGAAACCACTCAAACAATCGTCATGAAAGTTAGCATTTATATATGAATTCGTCCAATTTGCGAGATAGTCTACTTTATATTTCAATTAATAGACTCATTTTTTTAATAAGAAATTAATGATAGTCATTGTTGATTATTGGTATTCATTGTAAGTGTCACGAGTCTAGAACAGATGGCGCTTTAACACGTTCACGCCGGCGCGTACCACTGGTAGCCCGCACTAGACTGTCTTTTCTGGCGGCGCGCACCACCGGTGGTACGTACGCTTTTGCTATTTTTAATAAATAAACGTTAAATTCTCATTATTTCTAATAGAATAATCGAAAACGTACCACCGGTGGTTCGCGCCGCCAGAAAAGACAGTCTAGTGCGGGCCAACGGTGGTACGCACCGGCGTGAACGGGTTAAATTAGTTTGTTGACAGAAAACTGTAGGACCCATTGTTACAAATATCTCATAGATGTCGCCACGTTTTAATTTAGAATTTCTTTTTCAACTTTATGAAACACCTGTTTTATTCAATTCAACATGTAATAACTTAGACACATGAACGCATGATCGGGTCAGCTAGGTCTATGAATGAATGTGGTATAAAATAATTATTTTCAGGTAAATGACGTCTAGGGTAAAAGGATAAATAAGGATTATTGAAATAGATTGGAAGTTGTTAAGGTTAATATAATTTTCAAGTGGAACCCGTACCCAGAAATACGTTATATAATTTCTGTAATATATCTAAGTTACGGTTAGAAATCGAAGGACTTCGAGAACACTTGAAGACTCGTTGAGAGTACTAGAGAAGATATTGGATAACTTTAATTTGCTATATATTAACTGTCCAGGCAAACGTTAAATCGAAATTTCAACAGATTTATTTGTGATCAAAATGTGAATTAAATTACAATATTCGAAACATTTGTATATTTCGTATTTTTCTTGATAGAAAACATTCAATTAAGCTATCATCACCTCTCGATTATAATCGATAAAACAGAAAAGGATTCGTTATAAACATTAGAATGCATACAAAATTTACGAATGTAGTTGAGAAGTCTTTCGTTTATAATTGTTTAGATTTTTTTAATTATTTTCTTGGACAATAAAGAATAAAACAAAAAAAGCATATCCATCTTCGGAAACATGAGTTGTGGTCATGAGTTCAAACATAAGAAAACCCATTAAAAAGGAACCAATTTTTACCAAATTTATTTATTGTTAGGGCGATTTTTTCCAATATGTATTTGTACAAAAATCTATTTCGAACTATTATTACAAAGTATAAAGACAAATCGGTATAACCTTTTCCAAGTGATGTGCTTACCAACAATTAACATTTAATATATATTTGTATAAGTATACATTTAATGGAGTTTTGTTGTTGTTAGTGAAAATATGCATAATTTAATAAAAAGGCAGCACATTCGTCATATAGATTAAGCAATTGTTAACTCTGGTTGAATTTAAAAGAAGATAAAAATAGAATTTGATTATTTGACGAAAACCGATATGAGTCGAACTGTGAATGCCTATGTTTACTAACTAGCAACCCTTTCAGCACTGTTTAAGTTATTTCGTTTTTAAAAGGTTTGTGCCAATAAGAAGCAAAGAAAAGAGAGACTGGGTACCTCCCTATAGGAATTTATCATTATGAAATATCATGCGAGTGTTTTTATGTTTACCAGATTAGGCCTCCCTTGGTAGCGGCTCAAGTCTAGGTTCGATCCCTCGGCAGGGAGCCCTCGAGTGCGTTACTTGCGCGATACAGTGACACAAAAATTTACATCACTGCTACAACACTACGCGATCACCCCCACACACGTGCACGCCTACACGCTTACACATGGAAGTGGAAGGGTTTTATTTTTTTCCCTTATCGAACTGAAAAAACACTAATTTTCCGATAATAAATATACGGAGGGGTTGTTGAGGCGTGTATGCTTGGTACACATATGCGTCTCAACAACTCAAACATATATGAATAGTTAGCTAGGTTAGCTATGATAGGTCGCGAGTTTGCATGTAACAGGCAACAGCCAAGCCGAGGTATACCGTGCACCCTTGAGCTAGTTGCCCAAATAAAAACGGGTGAGTGCCTTAAGTGTTCGCCTTAGTAGTTCTGTGAAGCTGTTCAGACCTTGCTAGGTCAATAGCGTAGTCAGTTCGAGAAAAAAAAGAAGATTTTATGTTATTACTTTCGAATTTCTTTACGTTAAGTAGTCTTACTGTTTTATGAGAACTGTGTGTTTTGTCTGGATTTTTTTAAATTGCCTTTTACTATATGTTTATACCGATTTAAACTTTAGTTTTTGATTACTTTTTAGCTCCTTCAAAATAGTGGTATATGTAACGCACATAATATTCCTAAATATCTTTGCGTCTTGTCAAAACCGGTCCACCTGAGTCGAAGATTTTATTGTAGGTAATAAAATCCAGAAACATAAATATAAAGATTAGTATAAATGGGAACGATTAGATTATACTCAAGGACTATTAAAAGTACATTAGTGAGATGAAATTTGTCTTATACTCCGATAACACAGAATTATGGCCAATTCAGCCAACGACGAACAATTTTATTGGCGCTGGTGAAATTAAAGAGTTTACAATTGATTTTATAATTTAATGGTTTGTCTAATGAAGTAAGACAGACTACTAAAGTTATGAAGAGACTAATTACTCAAATCTTAAAGATCCTGTACAGATAATGAATTAGTCTGCTACGATTTTACGTCTTAATTACTAAACCTGTCACAATAAAATTTTGTTTTTATATCGTAAGGAGTTGATTCAGAACGAAACGTCAACCGATCTGAAGTTGGACACACACGACTTCACTCTCGAAACGACATTCGATTAGTACGCAGTATAAAATTGTTATACGCATTAAAATTGTAACAAGTGAGAATTTCTTTGATTAACGTCCACGAAATTAACCACTGAACCAATGCCACTGAACCGCCGCTACAGGAGTACAGAAAAGAAGATAGGATATTTTTAGGGTTAGGCAAAATAAACACTAAATTTATGAACGTTTTTACTGGCATCAACATATATGAGGCTCATTCCTGAATATAGTCGAAATGCTGGTTCTAAATAATTAAGTACTAACGCTGCGACCGAATTTGAATATTTAATGTGCTGTCAGACGACGCTTGAATAGCTATTATTCAAACTTTTGACAAACGGCGGTATCTTAACATTATAATTTTTCTATTTAATTGTACAATAATATTACGAAATTCCTATCAAATTTACCCTTATATTCAGTCACATTTTAACAGGTAGTAATTAACATAATTTTTCATCAGATTTTAAATTCAAATTTAATTATTAATATTTACATTTTTCGTATATCTTTTTACAATGGCTTCCAAATCAGTTCCTGTATCTTGGTTGCCAGGGTGCAATTAAACAGCTTATTCTACAGCAAGAAATACCTTAGCGGACCTTACAAATATACAAGTAATTACGTATAAATCCATTGCGTTTTTTATAACTCCACCGACACAAACCGAAAACTGTAACCCGTGTTTTATTTATATCAATCTGTCTATGTTATTTTATTATATTAGTTGCTGTTATATCTATGTGTCTTGTAAATTTTTATATTGTTATATATTCAGGATCTCGGAAACGGCGTCAGCAATTTTTATGAAACTTAGTATGTAGGTGGTTTCGGGGATGATAAATCGATCTAAAGCTAAATTTTATTCATGAAAAACTTTTTAAGCTAAGTCTTCAGGTAATAAAAAATATAGCTAGAATAAAAAAGTAAATTTCGCCGGCGCTGTCAAAATAAAAATAGCTCAGATAAAACTTGGCTGCTTCGAAAATCCGTCTAACCCCAGTTCGAATCCGAGTAACAGCAACAAGAATATCTTTTTTTATACAAAATGCTAATTTTGTGCGCCAAACAATTTATTTTAATTTAAAAATGTTTTATAAAGAGTCGAACTAAGCTTGGGCGTCCGGGTATTTCTAGTAAATACATCATTCAATAATAGATGAATACAAAAACACTTAAATCATGTCGTTTTAACGTCTCTTTTTATTTATATTACGTTGAATATGTAGATAACTAAAACATATAGTTGGATAACTGGCAAATAATATCATTTACCTCACTGTCTGATAAAATATTTTAAGCGTCATCATAAACTATTCGTTTAATTAAATAAATGTGGGATAAAGAATGATTTATATACAGCAAATTTAGGAGACGTAATATCCAATATGTAATTTTGTAATTAAAAACAACAATATTTATTTTCATCACTTTTTTAAATCATCCTGAATGTAAGCTCGAACAATTTCGACGAAATTTTTATCAACATTAAAACCAAGTTGAATTGCTCGTGAGATATCAAATTTGGTTGGAAATGTTGCCACTAAGCAACTTATGCTTTCGTCAATTTCAAAACGCACTAGCGTTGCGACCTTATCCCCGGCAACTACACGAAGACTTTCCACCATTTCACGCACCGACACACTAATTCCAGGCAAGGACACACACCGCCAAGGACCCAATACACCAGTAGGCAACATCGCCCCATGCACTATATTTCGCACTACAGTTCGAGGGCTTGTCAACCAAATCTCCTGTTCAGGTGGCACTGGACAAATACTTGGCAAGCCGTTTAGAGGCTCACGGATTACACCACTAGCATACGAAGCCACACTTCTGTTGGGGACACAAGCTCGAACGCTGACAGCCGGCAACCGCAGGACACGTCCATCCACAAAACCTTTTCTCGAATAATCGTTCACGAGGAGTTCACTAATAGCTTTAGCAGTTCCGTATGAGCTTTGTGGCATAACAGCGGTATTATCATATACGACAGGTGGAAGATCACCTCCGAATACAGCACCTGTGCTCGTAAATATAAATTTCAGTGTAGGTACTCGCTTTCTCGCTGCTTGCAAGAGTTCTCGTATCGCGTCTAGATTAACCTTGTAACCATAATCGAACTCTGCCTCTGCGTTACCACTATCGAGTGCGGCCATATGGAAAAATACATCAGTGCTACCATCTATGAGTTGATCAGCAGCTCCAGGTATAGAGAGGTCCAATGCAAGCAGCCGCACGCGTGGATCATCTCGTGGCGCTGGTAGATTCAAGTCAGAAAGCACTAGCTCTGTTACATTTAACGGAGTATCAGGTTGTAAGAGGAAATCAGCTACACGCGAAGCCAAAAACCCACTAGCACCGGTGACTACAACTTTCATATTTGCTAGTTGATTTGCGACTGTTATAAATCGTATCAATTCTGTAGGTGACCGAACATGATCCCCTAATAACCTCTAGTGATAACTTAGTACAGATAAGATAAAAATAAGTAATAAGCTAAGACGAGTTACATAACGAATCAAAGGTTCCGTTTGGTAACACGAACAATATTATTAAACAAAAAACATACGGTGACTAATCTTATTAACATGCTAATTCGATCTATTCCGGTGTTATTACAAAAAAGTTACATGTTAAATACGAGTACTAGCTTTAAAAATATTTCGTACTAAATGCACCGCGCTCTCCCGAGGTAAGTTCGCGTTATCCTGTTTTCGCAAGTCTAACCTAACCTAGTAGGGTGAAGCCTGGCGTTCATTTGCCAGGCTGCCGCAGGGGCAGTTTATCAGGTCAGTGAGCATGCTCGATCCCTGGCTGCCCTTACCATGCGGCGGACGGTACACCGTGGGGTTTTAGTCCGTGCGAATCGGACATAACCTACCCTCTCCCCCGGGTGGGTAGCTTATCCGTTAGGGATTTCCTCACGTTAATAAAAAAAAAAGTCTAACCTAACCTCACCAAAGCGAGACAAAAGAGCACGATGGCGAACATTCAGCGAGCGCGCTGCATTTAAAACGTGACCTTTTAAAAGCAAGTATTTCATATGTATTTAACTTTTTTGGATTAACACCGTTTATCTTTAAAATAACGTGACTTTTTGATTTAAATAATTATAAATATATATTGCATATTTTATACAATACTTCATATGTTAAATATAATAACTATTTCAGATTGATATATCCCCGTATACAAAATTTTATCGAAATCGGATGACTTAGAAAAAAGACTCGGTTATTAACAATTTTTACCTTTAAAACAGCTACTAATTGTGTAGAATATCAGATTCAAATCTATATGTATCTACAAGGCACGGTTAGCAATATTTATCAATATCAATACTTTTTTTATGTCATTATTTTATTTTATTATGATAACATACTTCTCTGAATATATGTTTAAGTTATATAATTAATTACATCATTATTAACAATTTTGAACTGTATGTTATTTCGGAAAATGATATACTTTACGTGTATCTCATCGAATTCGGCTAAGATTGAAAGCAAATAATATTTTCTACACTAGTTTTGAAAGTATTATTTATTATGATACAATATGTAATTTATAGAGGTGGTAGACCCACGCTGAAGCTATAATTGGTTTCAGCACGAATGAGTCGTCTCACTCGGGGTAGTACCACCCTCTCACTAAAAACCGATGTGAAGTAACAGTGATTGCATTGTTGCGTATTGTTCGGTCAGTGAGAGCGCCGGAGGCCCACTTCCCCAATCCTTCGACCCCTTCTCCCTTCCCGCTTCTCCTTACACCTGCCCTCCAAACACAGGCAGGCAACGCACTTGTGACTCCCATGGTGTTGCAAATGTCTATAGACGACGATGATCACTTAACATCAGGTAACCCGTCTGTTCGTTTACCTCCAATGACGTAAAAAAAAAAAAATAGATTTTCAATAATAATATAATTCCAGTGTACCGAATTAAAATAGACTGACTTTAATTCGTTGTAATACATATCTCTAACATGAATATATGATGGTTAGCTTTTATAAACTAACAATTTTTCATACCATCACATACATGGCTTCTCCAAAATGTCATCAAAATATATTAAATCAGCTTTGAGTTGAATCAAAACATACAAACAGAAAAACTGATCTTTATATACAAAATTAAACAGATTTTTCAATTCAGATTTATTTCAGAACCATTTTCTCGGAAAAAACATCAATTTTTCCTCGGCCTATTCTCATTACTCTGAATCATAGTAATCACCGAAGCTCATCCCGTAAGCAATAGAATTTTATAACCTCTTTTACAGCCTTACTTATCTGCGAGAACTTACTCAGGTTAGTACCGCCATAAAATAACTAACAAAAGCCGCATTACCTTAGCTTTTAACTTGTATAGGTTAATAAATAAGAATGACAGATCGTCTAATATTGTTTAGTAGAGTATTGGGAGTGTAGAACACATAGTCGATGCAGTCAGGATGCCGATAAACACTTCGTAATTACTTTCACTCTTTATTTGGCCAGAGCTTCGGCTCACAATACTTTTCACATAGGAATGCGTAGATATCGCCGTGAGGTTCATCTCGTGGGCCCGGCGTCACCAGTCCGGGCCGCGGTTCCCGCTCGGCGGTTGCGCTTCTCCCGATGGAAAACAGGGCAGTTGCGGGCGTCATTTGCTGCGTGCGGCCCCCCGCAGTTGATGCAGGTTGCCGGCTCTTCGCGTGGGCGGTCGCAGTTTCTCGCGAAGTGCGCTCCCCCGCACCTCACGCAGGCTATCTCCCGATGACAGTGGAAGGAGGAGTGCCGGAACTGCTGGCATCGATGGCACTGGGCCGGCCCCCTCCTCCCCCGCCAAGCTTCAATTTGGACTTTCATATAAAAAGTTCGTCAATCTCGTATATGGCCGGTATTAGGCCAGGAGTTCTTCTGAAGGAAGCGTGGAAGACGCACCCGTTTCTTCCTCCTCTTCCCTTTATCACGCAGGTGTAATCTGGCTCGAAGCCCTTCTCAAGAAGGGCCTCTGTGATCAGTACTGGGTCAGTCTGGCTTGGGAGGCCGCGAATTGCGACCTTCAGGTTGATCTCCGCGGGCGGTGAGTAGGCGAACCAACTCACGCCCTCCGTCTGATTTAGGAACTCATATGTTGTGGTATATTCTTCGTTATTAACTGGGAGGAAGCGCACTCCGCTACCATAGGCGAAGGCGTTCGGCCCACGCCCCAGCTTGTCCGCCAGTCTCCCGAGGACTTCCGGCCATTTGACCGGGCCCTCCGCGATGATCGGCGGGAAGCGCGACGGGCCCTGCATCGGGATCGCTGCGCTTCCGGCGCAGCGCTCGACCGAGCGGGCTAGCCTGACTCTCGGGAATCAGGGGTGGCTCGAGGGAGCCGCAGGCGGCGCTCGCGAGCGCGGCTGCGTCCGCGGCGGCGGGTTCTTCGCCGTTTAGAGCGGCCTCCTGTAGGCGCAAGTACAGCGCCATCCAGCGCGTCATCCCTACAGTCAGGACCCCGGCTGAAATCAGCTCGGCGAGAGTGCACAGGTCACTCTCGTATGCCTCTGTCTGCAGGGACGGCACTGGGAGCGCCACGGGTGGTTGCGGTGGCGGCGTAGGCGACTGCTGTTGCGGCGATTGCGCGGCGTCGGCAGTGCGGAGTCCGGTGTGAGTTGCGGTGGTCTTCTTTCTTGAGGCGGCAGATTCAGTGGGCAAGCTTGTGGTCATACGTCTGGAGGACGTAGAGGCTTCAGTTTGGCCCTGAAAAGGACCTTTTTTGGCTCCCCCCAATGCCGTCGCCGGTCGGGAAGGAGGTTTTCTTGATCGACGCATCGTTGCGCAGGACAAGCGAAAGTCGTCTGGGCGACTCGCGGATCTCCGGTAAAACGTCCTCGCGCGCGTAACGACGGAGCGAGTCCGCGTAGATATCATCGACATCTTGCCTTTTATAGGTCGAACTATATAATTTATAAGACGAAATGTCTAATTCAAAGCAATTACTATTTACTCATAATTCTGCACAATGATATAAGTAACACCAAAAAAAAAAAATAATGAACAAATTAATATTATTTAAGTACATCGATTCTATATAATCATTCTTATTTATGTATCTTAAATATATTTAGATATACAAGTATGTGTGTAGATCAGCGATATCTAGCCTTAATAGGCCAAACTATGGAAGTCAAAGTAATTACTAAATTAACAATTCTGCAAATTACTTTGTGCGACACAAAAATAATGATATCATTAAACTAATGTTATGCGAGTAATAAATCAATAATATCAATTCTTATTTATGTCTCATTGAAATCTATATAATAATAATAATTCTTATTTATATATCTTTAATAAAATGGCGCTAATGTTAATGTGTCTCTTATATGTTGGCGCTTGGCGCTAGTATCAATGCGTATCTCTAATATTGTGGCGCTAGTATCA
>JACEII010000023.1:986659-997502 GCA_014332785.1 Antheraea mylitta
TGGCGCTAGTATCAATGCGTATCTCTAATATTGTGGCGCTAGTATCAATGCGTATCTCTAATATTGTGGCGCTAGTGTCTATGTTTCGGTCGTGTTGTAGTCTCGCGTCTTGAATATGATGAGCGGCACCGGAGATGGGTGATAGCAAGAGAGAACTTTGAGTAATTTTATACAAAAAAAAGTGAAGGTAGTCGTAAGGATTACGAGAGAAGTGAAAACTCAGAGGAATAGAATTTAAACTGTTTTTTTAAATTTCATAATTTATAAATTGAATTTATTGTCATTAATCTTTCTTTCAATGCAATCCGAATAATATTTATATACTTTTTTATACAGTTTATTAACCCATCAAACGTATGATGGCTATATGGTCAGCCACGCTTACTAGCATGTTATCACGAGAAATCCTAAGTTTATCTCCTGTCAAAAAATACCGCTTAAAGCGCATAAAGATTTTTTCCGTCCGTGGCTACTCGCGGTACTCGAAATGACTTGTATTCTCGGTGTGTAATCTGTCGTTTTTAATGTAGTACATACTTTATAATTTCTTGCTGGTGTTTTATTATAATTGTGTAGAACGCGTGTTATCGGAGGGGAACAAAATATAAACCCACGCTAAAAAATGTATTTTCACATAAACATAATAGAAAATATATGTTTGGAAAGTGGGGGCTTTTAAACATGGCTCGAAACTTTTGACAATATAATGGTTTAGAGGTTTGGGTGAAGGAAATTATCTTTGTGTTTTCCGCAACGTAAACATATATGTTGAGCTTCATAGATACATCTTCACGGTAAACACAATGTCAATTCGAACAAAAAAGACCCTAATACCACTGATGTCTCCGTATTATGGAGCAATGGAATTATCCCCGATCGAAATATAACCTCTTTCCTATAACACTGAATCTTTTGAGCGTTACATAAGCGACATATAAGAAGACGGCTCACTGTGGGTAAAAAATTTACCGCTAGAAGAAATATGATCATCAAAATATATGTTAGGATGAAGCAACAGGTGGATCGTTGAAGTTCTTCAGTAAAATAAGAATGTAGGTACTTAGCAGTTTTTAAAGTTAAACTTCTTATGGCACTGTGGAGAAAAGTTTTCGTTACGCTTTAATGAAAAGGTAGGTATGTATGTGTATGTATATATATATGTGTGATTAATTATTATAAATATATATTGGTCAGAATAAAAAAGTAATCTATAGCACTCAGACATAATCGTACAAAAATTTGCAGTTGCTGCGTGGAAGAAATTTTGAGGAGGCAGACGTAGCGCCATCTGTCATTCAGAAACATCAATAATTTCGTTCTGTTTAAAATACGATGGACATAGATTTTGTAAAAGTACCCAAAAACGCGATTAAAAACAGGGTGATTTTATGTATTTAATGTATAAACTTTAAATATAATCTAATACATACAAGTCAAAAAAGTTTCACTCCCTTCGTGTGTACACACTGATACACACAATGTATTTTTCTTATTTACTGTTCATTATTTAAAAAAAGTACCTATTAAAAGTCTAAATCAAAAGCACAAAAAAAGTTTTTAAGTAAAGCAAAAAAATGATAATTCTATTTCATTTACTGGTAATTTTTTGCCCATAGTGTACCCGTGTATTGATTCAATATTGTTTTCTAACTACACAGTGCGTAAATTCCATCAGGTACGATGAATTTATTTTGCCATATCGTAGAAAATATATAGTATTAGCAAGCCCGGCGGACTTTGTCCCACCCTGATAATAAAAAAAAAACTATTGACAAAATTATACACCTAATTATAACCTTTCGCGCGAATATCTATCTTTATCTGCTGTTGAAAAACATATGAAACTCCGTTCACTAGGTTTTGAGTTTATCACAAACAGATAGACAAAAAGACGTGCAATAAACTTTCTATTATCAAGGGTAGTGATTATTTTATTCTTTTTCATTGAAAACTCTGGGCTTTAGGTGTATATAAGTAAATCATTGCGTGAGCATTCTACAGCATAACCGCTTAAAAACGATCTAAACTCTTAAAAAAGTCTATGTGTTTTCACTGCAAAACATCTTTTTTTTATAGCATAGGTGGGTCCCCCGATGTTAAGTGTTCACCGTCATCCATAGACATTAGCAACACCAGGGGAGGATAAGTGGTCTTCCGGTGCTTTCACTGACCGAACGCAACAATGCAATCATCGTTACTTCATGATTTTCTGTGGGTCGGGTGATATAGACCCGGGCGAGCCGACCCATTCATGCTGAAACCATTAATAGCTTCAGCGTAGCTCTACCACCTAAAACCTAACCTCTCTAACCTTACCTAACATTTGATCCTAAATAAATCTATACTAATATATAAGGCTGAAGAGTTTGTTTGTTTGTATGGTTGAACACGCTAATTTCATAAATTACCGGTCCGATTTGAAAATTTCTTTCAGTGTTAGATAGCTCATTTACCGAGGATGCCAATAGGCTACATATTATCGCGTTATAACCAATACAAGCGGAGCACTAATAAAGAATGACTCAAAATCGGGCTATTTTGAGAGCTTTCGCTGTGTGTTACCGTCAGTATTATATACGTGTCGGCAGAGCAGAATAACACCACCGCCGCGAAGATAGGCTACATAAACCATCTTCGAGCGCACCAGCGCCGTTTCTTCAATTAGGGGTCAAAGTGGTCGCCATGGCCGAAATCGGTCGGAGCAATCATCATTATATACGTTGCCATGGTAACGTGATAACATTCTCTCGCAAATATTTAGTGTTACTATTCAAAAAGTATATTCTACGTTAGTTTTGTTTCCAATTTTTTATTATACGTGGTACGTTTATCTTACAAAGATTTCCAAAGTTTATTTTGTGTTCGTATTCAAAAGTTTAGTAGTAATAATATTTATCCAATAAGACAAGCGAAGGAATTAATCCATACTGCCAATTTTGAAGTTGACAATATAGTAGTTATTATGTATTCTTTAGCCAGTTTTATTTCATGTCCAAGTACATGAAAAGGTATAAGCGCCAAATACTCTATATAATACTACGTAAATTTGTATCTTCTTAATTTTCAAGAACATAGAATTCATGCTCCGTGGTATTATTTTTCATTCATTTCATTTATGCACAATAAACGAACCATATTACATAGACTGCGTTCCGGTAGTAGCTCACAACGCTCACGCTCACGACCGCGAGTTTTCCCGTTCCACTAGCTCGCGAGCGTTGCGATCGTAAGAGCTAGTGGAACGCATTTGTGGGCGTTATGAGCGTTCAGATAAATAATAAAAATGGCGATCTAGAAAAAATAAAACAAAAACTTTGAGAGGTTAAGTTACACTTTGTGAGTCTTAACAGTAAATTCATATAATTATGAAATTCATTTAAGTATATTAAAGAAACAATATATAATTCAATTTTTTTATTTTAATCATCATAAAAACATAAAACATAACCTTATTGGTTAAATGAAAACTATTACATTACCATGAAATAATAATAAATTAATTTTTAAATTGAATTTTAGAATTCAACATTTTTCAAAAGAAGTAAAATTATCAAAACTTTATTAACGTATTTCATTTCATATTTCATTTACGTATTTCAATACAATATGTTATTTAATATAAATATCCTATACCGTATCAAGTAATGACATTTTCACGGTCGCCATCTTTATTGAGAATCCCGCCAATTTTGACAACGCTCACGTCGACCCACGTCCAGACATGGGGCGTCGTGAGCTTCGCGTGAGCGTATGTTATGACGTCATCAATGACGTTTTCGCCACGACCGCAACGCTCGTGGTTGTCTAGTGGAACGGCGAAAAGGGCGTTGTGAGTGTTGTGAGCGTCTCCCGGAACGCGCCCATAGAACGCCACCAATGTAACACAATATGGAGTCAAGTAACACAAGATTATGAGTAAAATATAAAATCCACTGCATGACAGACTGAAATCCCGCCAAAAACTCCTCAGAAAGTTTATTGTACGTTAGTTTTGTTCCCAATTTTTGATTTGTGATATCTATTATAAAAATAAAGTGTGCGTATGTAATATTAAAATAGATACTTTTTGGTGAATATATATATCTGTGGGGCCACAAATACCAAAGTTTTGTTTTTTAATTCTGTCGATGTTTGTTTGTTTATTTGTTCCGGGTAATCTCCGAAACGGCTGGACCTATTTGATCGGTTTTTTTTTTCTTAGAAATGACTACGTTTTTGATCTAGCAAGGTCTTAACAGCTTCACTGGACTACATGTAGTATTTGCACGAGAATTTTATGGGCAAATTACTAACTAATTAGCTGTTTTATTTTAGGCTAGCGGGTTCAGCAGACGTTTCTCGCCCTGATAATAAGACAAACTACACCTAAACCTTGCCCAAGAGTCCTTTTATATAGTGGTGAAAACGGCATGAAGATGCGTTCTGTAATTTTTGATATTATCGCGAACAGACACATAGAAAGAGGTGGCAGAGGACTTTGTTTTACACTATGTAGTGATGAACTGTTACACGTGCATTCGTCCGTGTAAAATTGATCAAAAATATGTTGTTCACTGTAAACATGCGCGTGAGATGTGCGCTGTACTGGACTCCAAGAATAAATATAATTGAAAGTCAGATGTTTATATGTGATTTAAATGATAACAACGTATATCAATAACCTAATACATCGACATATGATATGGATATCTATATAATAAAAGATTTAACACATATTGTTCGATAATGTATTATAGCATAATATTTTTAATACTTATATAGCGTAAGTGAGCACTGAGGGTGGTATATATTAGCTTAAAGTTCCAGGTATGTGGCTGATGATAAATCCCATCCCATTCGATACATATATAATGTACATGTTACCTGTTACAGTATATGATGTGCGTGTCGTACTTACAAATATTTTTGGGAGAGTATTTCTGTAATTTACACATCGAATCCCAATTTTACATTTATTTAATATATTAAAAAACGCGTGCGAAACCGCAGGTAACAGCTAGTGTTACATAAAGGTAGCTTTGAACCTATTTCACAAAAATAGATACACGAATTCGCATAAACATATACCTACTGTGTCTATTTAACCTCAACATATTAATACAAGGTAAAAGAGATCTCGTCGATTATTGATTCCAGATATTCACAAAACTTGTACACACAAAAATGTTTGATACAACAAAGTACCAAAAGGAACTAGAAATATTATAGAGAAAGTATATATTATTCAGAATATCGTTTGGGTTTCATCCTTTACGCTAGATCCTCTAAGTAAGTAAGTGTTTAATGGATCGTATAATACAAATTTGGGAATACAAAGATAAAATATATTCGGAGCGACTCAGCCAATAAAGTTTATTGAAGTCGGAACTCCAAAGACCTTTATCAGAAAAAGTTACTAGGCTAAGTAAAATAGACACATAGTAAATTAGTACTTTGCTTCTTTTTACTTTGTTTAAGACATTTATTTATATAAATTGCGTAATCCTAATTACAATCAATATAAGGATATGTCAATGTTTGATACTCTGTTACGTAAAACTACCGAAATTTTTTATGTAATTTTACAATAATATAGCTTATGTATAAATTTCTTCTGTACGTGTGTATGTCACTGAACTCCTTCCAAACGGCTGGACCGGTTCTGATGAAATTTTGGTTACGTATTCCAGTGGATCTGAGAATGGTTTAGATCCACAATAGGATCCGGTAGGTGGTGCCGTGGTAGATTTTTCTTTAATTATCAAAGCAGGACAAGGTTCTTTCTAATAATAATAAGGAAAAATAAAAAAAAAACTGAGAGGCGAAAGACTTTCCTATGAAAAATATTTGGAGATATTTTTAATAATATTATAATAACCAACAAATTTTTCAGAGTATACATTTTAAAAAATAGTCGATTTATTTAGCCCACCCTATTTACCTACTGCCTGCACAGTGACCTTATATCGAGGAAAACTAATGAAATACATATTACATTTCTTAAATATCTTGTCCATTATTGGTATATTATTTTCTATCAACACTAGCTTTTCGTGGTTTCGTTCGCGATAATATAGATTTATTCTATTCCTGGAGAACAGTATATATTGTGTTTCTGAATGAAATGGGTTGTATTGTTTTACTGATGACGATGGAAGCGTAGGTTTGATCCTGCCGCCATGTTTAATTCTTTTACTAATAATGACCACGTTGTTTCTTTTTAATTATTATTTAATTATACTTTTTAAAATAATCTTTTAGACCGAGTACATGTAACCTTACTAACATTACGAGAGTAACATCTATCACAACATAGATCTCTAATGCTATCTATAAAACGGATTATTAATGCAACAAAATGTACCGTATAGTACATGTAAAAAGTAATTGCATTTTCATTATGATGGGTTGACTATTTAACGCGTGAAGTGTATCAAACAAACAAACACACGTTCGCATTTTAATATAAGAAAGCTATATATCAACACTATCACACCATCCTGTTATAGCTTACTAAAGGGTAGTAAGCCTCTTCTAAAAGGAAGATATGAGCACAGTTACCACACCAGCCCCACGAGGTACTGGCATATTTCAAACTTGGATTAATCCATAGTGGTAAAATTTTCCCACATACGGTGGCACTAAAAGAACATTCCTCAGGTTCAGGTTACCTTATTTAAATTAAAATAATCTGTTAGGTTTTCCTCAAAAAATTAGCACTATTTATAAAAAAAAACAACATTAAAATAGATATCTCTTTTGCTGTTATTCAAACTGCCGTTAGACGAATTTTCGAATCATCCTATTTCCATCTGAACTATTTTTCTTTTGACAGCGGCGGTGAAATTTACCTTTATATCCTAACTATATTTTTACATTGCCTAAAAAGTCAGATAAAAAAGATGTGTATGAATGAAATCTAGCCAGATCAGTTTATCGTCCCCGAAACCACCTACATACTAAGTTTCACGGACATCGCTCTCGCCATTTCCGAGATCCTAAATATATAACAGTATAAAAATATACAGGAATTGCTCGTTTAAAGGTATTAGATATTTAAATTAGTAAATGTACGCAAATTCTCAAAAAAATTGTTAGTACATGTCGGGGTTAAAACCTGCGGACGTCGAGTCGGAATCCGCCAGTCAATTTCCTTGATCACTACGAACGACCACATTGATTTTCAATAATAGGTCAAATTCAAACGATCTCATACATGTTTGAATTTATTTATTCTTGTAGCAATAATAAAAAAACCAACTTGTGTTTAAACTAGGGTTGCCAACATATTTTCAGCGAAATATAGTATTTTTTAAAAAGTTATAAAAAATATAGTACACTTTTAAAAAATATAGTATTTTATGGAAAAAATAAAAATAGACAAAGATATATTTAGTACTTACTTATATTTATAAAAACCATATATCTCTTTGCACTTCTTGCATTTTTAACAACATTTTGTTTGAAATAAAAGTGTCATATGTTTAATTGTATTCAATTTTTAGATAGATATTGACAACTTTGACGTGTTGCCAGCGTCTACAGTTAGTATAGGGAAAAGAGAACAGTGGGAGCTAAAGACAAAAGATTGTGGATGCGTTCGAAGTCCAGAATTCGGTTACACGAACTCGCCTCATTCAAAATTAAATGAAAAGGCGTGTTAATTATTTCTAAAAATAAATATTTGTTTGTTAGATTTCGTTAGGTGTTGAAAATATAGTATTTTAGTGCACTATATATTTCTTAGTACGCCGACCCAAAATATAGTACAATACTATATATTATGGTACGGTTGGCAACCCTAGTTTAAACACACGCATAACGTACGCTACAAACATAGACGGCTTTGTTAACCGATGAATAGATGTATAGAAAAAAATTTTGCATACAAAGCTTGAGTAGTGAATACATAAGCATACACTTGTAGTGAATAAAACCCATTCCTATAGAAATATAGCAGTACAGTAGTTAAACTCGAACAAATAGCAAATTAGTACGAGTAGCTTAGTATAGAGTGCATGATTGCGTTCTGTAATTGAAAATAAAATTATGAAGTTACTAGCTGTCCCGCCCAACTTCGTCTGCATGAAATTACTTAACGGAACGGTTAATTCACGGTTCCAGTTGTATTTCCAAACTCGAAAAGTTTTAAATCCTAAAACCTGTGTACAGCGCCTACCGTTTCCAATTGTGATACCAAACAATTTAGGGACTCACTCAAATACATATCTGATTGGTTTAGTGAATGATTTAGGCGTATGTGGAAGAAATTTCGATGAGGCGGATGTAGCGCCATCTATCATTCAGCAACATCAATAATTTCGTTTGTTTGAAATAGGAACAACCGTTGAATTCTTTGGACAATGTTCATATAAAAATACTAAAATCGCGAATGAAAAATGAAAGGTACTTTGGATGGAAAATTAAAAGAAATACAAAAAAAAGGAAACCTTTGGACACCCTAATCACCTGGAGGTATAAGATATATTTTACGACCAATTCTCACACTTACGAAAAAGACATTTAAAAGTTCCTAAAAATCGGTCCAGCCGTTTCGCAGGATTTCAAATACAAACACGAGATTTATATATATTCAATTTATTTATTTTGTTAATGGACGAGTAGTTGCTATATTATTATAGCCTATTGTGTCTATATCACACAGTGTCGAAAATTTTGGATTTTAGATCACTTTAAATGTTCATGATAATGTTAATTTATTGGTTCGCAACCACTTGTCGAGTCAATTTTTAATACTATGTACAGAATTAGCAGAAACTACTTCATCAGGCAAACGGATCCAGTTTAGTACCATTCTAGTGCTGAGGAAATTTTGTGCCATATTTATGTGTGAAAGTGTTCGACCTATTTTAGTTTGAATAAAACTATTTTTTTTATATCATAGGAGGCAAACGAACAGATGGGTCACCTGATGTTAAGTGATCAACATCGTCCATAGACACTTGAAACACCAGTGAAGTTGCAAGGCGTTGCCAGCCTGTGTTTGGAGAAGAAGGGAATAGGGAAGGAGGAGCAAGAGATTTGAGAGAGGAAAGGGAAGAGGGGTGAGGAGGAAGAACAAAACTAAACAATGCAAGCACTGTTACTTTACGTCTGTTTTCTATGAGAGGCTGGTAGCACCCTAGGCAAGCCGAACCATTCATGCTGAAACAAGTAATACCTTCAGCATGGCTCTACCACCTATAAAATTCTTCTACATGATATCCTTCGCTGTGTATATTTTAAAAAAAGGCAATGGATCAATTCCGCATCACAGGGTTATGTTTTATGCCGAAGACCTACCATCTAATACGAAGAAAGCATATAAAAGGCATAGCAAAATATATGAATAAAGATTCTAAAAAAAAGTGTGTGTGTACTTATGTACACGCGTTAGAAGTTATACTTCTTTAGCCTAACAAGATAAAAATCTTTTAGTAGTCCGGTGAAGCTGTTGAGACCTTACTAGGTCAATAGCGCAGTCAGATCAAAAAAATAATAATAAAAATCTTTTAAAAAAATTTTTTTCGCCTTATCCTATACGTTTGTAAAAAAAACGACACTAACAATAGAAAAAAGGTATTTAATACATCGAAAGTTTTAATTCAAAGAAACAAAATGTTGGCTATAGCTAATTTCAGGGTGTCGGTTTTTCGTGACGGTGTGCGCACGTATCGTAAAATTTCCTCTCATAATTTTTCCTTAAGGCGACAAAAGAAGTATAACTTCTAACGCGTGACTTCAATAACTTTAGTACGTTTTTACTTGTAATTATAGGCTATATTTTATCGTGTCAAAGTTTAATACTCTTAGCTATTTAGTGACTACATTGTCTACACTGTCTTTTAATAAAATTAAGATTAATTTTTTTTTTCAGTTTAAAATCTCATTAAAGTGGTATAATTTTTAACACAATTAATGTATGATAATAGGATCAAAAATGTTATAGTTATAGTGTTTATTAAACTAGCTATTAACTTTAGCTGAAATTAGCTTGTTTTTTATTAGATACCTTTGTCTTTGGACCTTTTTAATGAAGCCCCCTTTCAACGATTACTCTTTATCGCCAGACGTTCTTGTCAGCGTGCGATCTTTTTGTTTCTACAGTTTTTAACTCATCGGCTTATCTTTTTGTTATTTTAAACGCACTACTTCATTGCTTTTGTTTCTTGCAAATCAATTCTTTGTTTTAAATATTTTTACCTTCCTGATTATACAGAAGAAATGTTTTATAATACTACGAACACTCTCTTATTTTAGTTTTAATAAGTACAATAAATTTTACACGCTCCTTTAATCGCATTTTCCTTAGATACGAAAATGTTATGGTGCACACACTACGTAAAAATATCCGCCCATAAATAAATTTATGTTACACGACGCCTTGAAAATAGGGTTATGTGTCAGAAAATAGTAAAATTTATAGTGAATAAGCTGGTCCCCATGAGTCTCATCTCGTTGAATTGTTTTTATTGTTTTATGGAGACTGCGTATTTTCGTACTGTATCTAGTTAACTTTGGGCTGTCTTATATTAACATATATTTAATTGTCATTTTCTCATACATATCACTATGAACACGTATATATTTTGGGGTGTAAGGGGTGTCGAGTAACATCTTAAGACTTGAGACACCCAAGCCAACCTCACCTGCACGTGGTGCACCCTGCTGATCAACGAACGAGGCAATGGCGAAAGCGGGGTGGTAGGGTTTTACAGCCCAACTGGGTCGCAACCACCATGGATATGGCGAAAAAGCCCGTCATAGTGACTCGCTTCTGCGCCTCGCGTTTCGGGATCAGTCTGTGCATATCCAGTACCAGGTGACTTTCGTCATTATGGCCGGCATGACAGCGGCGACCAGC
>JACEII010000023.1:1027502-1059767 GCA_014332785.1 Antheraea mylitta
GTTACGTAGGAAACCGTCAAAAAACCCGATCAGGTTTATCAGTACTACTAGCTGTTACCCGCGGCTTCGCACGCCCTTTTTTTAAATATATTAGATATTTAAAATTGTGATCACACATCTAGTGTAAATTACAATAATACTCTTTCAAAAATAACTGTAAGTATCACACGCACATCATCTACTGTAACAGGTAACGTGTACATTATATATGTGAATACGAATAGTGAATCGAATGGAATGGGATTTATCATCAACCACATAACTGGAACTTTAATCTGTTATATATCACCCTCAGTGCTCACTTACACTATATAAGAAAGTAATGAAAATATTAAGCTAAACATTATCGAACAATATGTGTTAAACCTTTTATTATATAGATATAATATGTCCATAGTGTCGATATAATTAAGTTATTATCATACCTTGCTATAATTTAAATCAAATATAAACATACGTCTTTCAATTACAACAGCGATGCCCTTAGTGTTGCAGTTGTTCATAGGCGATGGTAACCACTTACCATCAGGTGGGCCGCCAGCCTGTTTGCTGCCTTTTGGCATAAATACATATACATATGTATATATTTATTCTTGGAGTCCAGTACAGCGCACGTCACACGAACGACGAATGCACGGATAACAGTTTATCACTACATAGTGTAAAACAAAGTCCTATTCCACGTCTGTCTATATGTATGTTCGCGATAAGATCAAAAACTACAGAACGCATCTTCATGTCGTTTTTACCAATATATAAAATGATTCTTGGGCAAGGTATTAGGTAGCAAGGTAGTAGTTTGTCTTATTATCAGGGCGGGCAACGTCTGCTGAACCCGCTAGCTTAAAATAAAACAGCCAATTAGTTACTTATTTGCCCGTAAAATTCCCGTTCAAATAGGTCTAGCCATTTCGGAGATTACCCGGAACAAATAAAAAAACACAACAGACATATCGATAGAATTTAAAAAAAATGTTGATATTTGTAGCATCTCATATATTTCTAATATTAAATACACTCACTTTACTTTTATTACACGTAATATATCACAAATCAAGAATTGGGAACAAAACTAAAGTAGAAATAAATTTTTTGAGGAGTTTTTGGCGGGATTTTAGTCTGTCATGTAGTGGATTTTGTATTTTATTCATAATCTTATTTGTCTCTATATTGTGTTAAATTTGTGACGTTTTATGTGATATGGTTCGTTTATTTTGCATAAGTGAAATGAAAGAAAAATAATACCACGAAGCATGAACTCTGTGGTCTTGAAAATTAAGAATATAAAAATTTACGAAATATTATATAGAGTATTTGGCTCTTATACCTTAACATTATCTTGGACATAGAAGAAAAATACCTATATTGACAACTTCAGAATTGGCAGTATGGATTAATTCCTTCGACTATCTTATTAGACGAATATTATTACTACTAAACATTTTGTACAGCAACACAAAATAAACTTTAGAAATGTTTCCGATATAAACGTACCACGTATAATTAAAAATTGGAAACAAAAGTAACGTAGAATAAACCTTTTGAATAGGAACACAAAATAAACCATGAAAATATTTTCGATAGAATGTTATCGCGTTACCATGGCAATGCATATAATACTGACATTAACACGTAGCGGAAGCTTCCAAAGTAGCCCGATTTTGAGACATTCTTCATTAGTGCTCAGCTCCTTTTGGTTTTAACGTGATGATATGTAGCCTATAGCCATCCTCGATAAATGAGCTATCTAACACTAAAAGAAACTTTTAAATCGGATCTGTAGTTCTTGAGATCATAGCGTTCAACCAAACAAACAAACAAACAAACTCTTCAGCTTTATATATTAGTATAGATTATATTTATACATATATATGTTTTTTTTTATTTGTTTAAGAATGTCAAAAAAACGGGCTATTTTTTAAGCTTCCGCTGCGTGTTAATGTCAGTATTATATGCGTTGCCATGGTAACGCGATAACATTCTATCGGAAATATTTTCATGGTTTATTTTGTGTTCCTACTCAAAAAGTTTGTTCTACGTTAGTTTTGTTTTCAATTTTTAATTATACGTGGTACGTTTGTGTCGGAAACATTTGTAAAGTTTATTTTGTGCTGATATTCTTAAAGGTTAGTAGTAATAATATTCGTCCATCACAATACAGGCGAAGGAATTAATCCATACTGCCAATTCTGAAATTGTCAGTATAGGTAGTTCTTATGTATTCTCTATACATAAGCGCCAAATCTTCTATATAATATTTCGTAAATTTTTATCTTCTTAATTTCAAGCTTACAGAATACATGCTCCATGGCATTAGTTTTCATTTATTTCACTCATGCATAATAAACAAACCATATTACATAAAACGCCGCCAATTTAACACAATATAGAGTAAAATAATACAAAATTATGAATAAAATATAAAATCCCTACATAACACTGACTGAAATCCCGTCAAAAACTCTTCAAAAAGTTTATTCTACGTTAGTTTTTTTTCCAATTTTTGGTTTGTGATATATTGCGTATTACGTATTATAAGAGTAAAGCGTGTGTATATAATATTCAAATAAATACTTTTTGATGAATACATATATCTGCGGTGCTACAAATATCAACATTTTTTTTTTTTATTCTGTCGATATATCTGTTTGTTTATTTGTTCCGGGTAATCTCCGAAACAGCTGGACCTATATGAACGGTTTTGTTTTCTTAGAAATGATTGCGCTATTAACCTAGCAAGGTCTTAACAGCTTCAACGGACTACAAGTAATATTTGAACGGAAATTTTACGGGCAAATAACCAACTAATTAGCTGTTTTAGCGAGCGAAGCTAGCGAGTTCAGCAGACGATACCCGATATTATATCTATACAATAAAAGATTGAACACATATTGTTCGATAATGTATAGCTTAATATTTTCATTACTTTCTTATATAGTGTAAGTGAGCAATGAGGCTGATACATAGATAGTAGTTTAAAGTTCCAGCTATGTATGTGGCTTATGATAAATCTCATCCCATTCGATACACTATTAGTATTCACATATATAATGTACATATTACCTGTTACTGTAAATGATGTGCGTGTCATACTTACAAATATTTTTGAAAGAGTATTATTGTTATTTACACATCTAATAACAATTTTACATTTATTTAATACATTCAAAAAACGCGTGCGGAGCCGCGGATAGCAGCTAGTATTATTATATTATGTTCATATGGTGGAGGTGGGTACTATTTTCTTGTAAAAAATTTGATGTTCTTTGTTCGTCTGAACATAATAATCTTTTTTAAATTTCTTTCAGCATTTTATCGCCTATTTATTTGAGAAGATTACAGGTTTCTGTACATTAAGCTACAATTGTTAAGAAAGAACGAATAATTATAGAAAATATAATTGGATTATAAGCTAAGCGAGAAATCTATACTAATATTATAAAGCGGTATAGTTTGTGAGTTTGTATCTTTTGTAAGGGATAATATCAGGAACTACTATTCCGATATCAAAAATTCTTTCAGTGTAATATAGTTCATTTAACGAGGAAGTTTATTATCACGCTAATGCAAATAAGAGCGGAGCACCATTGAAAAATTTTCCAAATTTTTTGTTGCGTGTTAACGTAGTCGAAAGTAACTACTAGGTACTATGCGGACGAAGTCGCAGGTAGGGGCTAGTTGCTAATATTCCGAGGCCTACACAACGACAACCGAAGAAGAGCTGAATTGTAAATGCATATGTCAGTCGCGTAGTTACCATACACGACAATCGAAATTTCTTTAAACGTTCCTGAGTTCATTATGATTCTTAGTTGTACTAATTAAACTCAAGCAAAATTAGTAATGTAATAAAATGTAAATAGTTAATTAACACAAATTATGTAGTTTGCGAGGAATGAAACAATTTGGTACAGTTACTTGACAGCATTTAATGAGAGCATTGTTATAAAACATTTTCCACTGTCGACGGTTTTAATTCAGGAATCGGGAACAATAGTTGGCATTGTGAATTTTCATTAAAAATATTCGAAGGCGGAGCGCTAAATGAAGATAGGTACAGATTGCATTTTGTGTGTATTAATTTTGCTACTATTAATATGCTATTATTTGTGTTTTGTCTATTTTATAATAGCACTAGCTTCATCCCCAAAGATACTTTGTGCTAAAACTATTACGCAGCGGAAGCTCTAAACGATTTTGAAACATATTTCGTTGGTGTTCCGCTCCTATTGGTCTTAGCGTAATGATATCTAGCTCCATAAATGAGTTATTTATATAATACATTTCAATCATTTTTAGAAATGTCTGTCTGTCTGTTTGTATGAACACGCATTATTGCTTAAGTATTGGATTCACAATAAAACCTCAAGAGAATTACGAAGCACAACATCGATAGTAACCTACTCTTTGCTATATTAAAATCAGTCTACTCTACCATAAGTTATTATAATTTGAATGACGGCTCCAGTTAAGGAGGAGAGTAGTAATATTTAACTAATTTCAATGTTATTTATACAGCTTAATTACCGAGCTATGTATATATGATCATGAAAAATGTTTAGAAAAAGAGGTTTTTTCTTTTTGAGGGCTTCTGCTGCGTGTTAGCGTTAGCATAAAGCAACAAAGTAGACGGAAGACTCGGGCAGAAGCTAGTATTATAAATGCAAAGAGTGACAACCTTCAAACGTATCATACTTCATGGTCACATTTAATATATAAAATAATAATATCAAAACTAATACTAATAAGCAACAAAGAGAACTTAAGTTAAAGTTTGGTCTAAGACTCTCAAAAGTGTGTATACAAATTTAAATAAACCTAGGTTGAATGACTGGTGACATAATCTGTGAGTGGCGTCCCGGAGTTTATAACCTTCGAACATAAAACAGACAATAAACCTTGTTTCTTCAAACTTCGAAAAATTGTTTTTTGTTAGTTGGTTGGCTTCACTTTCACTTCAGTTTTACTACACCTGACGGTCATTACCACAGTGCTTTAACATAGAGAATTGACTATATTTTTTGCATTTTCATGATAATTAGGTTAAATATTAAGCAACAATTTTTTATTGATTTAGAACGAGTATCAGCTACTGAGTATCCTGTAAAATTATTGGTAGCGAGTAACCAGTCACCCAGTATATTATTGAATTGGAAGAGGTTTACATGTAGTGCTAACCCTACTTAATTTATATTGGAGTAAGCAGGAAACAAAGTACCAGAACATTTTAATAATATTATTATGTATATTTGCATACGTATACATCGACTTTACCTCCATTTCAATGTGATAATATTAAAAATATCTCATAAAAACCGTACTTCGCTATATAATATTAAGCATTATTCTTTTGGTTCCTCTTCGGCAATCGATTTAAACGACTGACTGATTCAATATCCTTTGATCTTTATGTATGGTAGCGTTTACTGCCTTAAGGATGAAATTTGAAGCCAACAGAGCATTTACGAGCAGGAAACTTGTGTTTTAAGAGATTGTTGGATGACATAAGAGACTCATTGTTCAATATCCGTAGAGTATTTCACAACTCTTATTTTTTATACAACTTTGTTGAGTATTTAATAGTTAAGTTTAATAGTAGTATGGTAAACTTTAACCAAAATCCAGGTTACCAACAATACTTACATCGTCAACCAATTTATATAATTATGAAGTAACAAACATGGAAAGTGGTGGAAAAATTTTTAGTCGAGTATACACAGCTGTTATTAAAATTTATATATTTCATCTCACAATATTACCTTTTTTTTTAACGTGGGGAAATCTCTTAAGGATACACCACCCTCTCGGGAGAGAGGTGTATTATGTCCGACTCACATGGACTAAAACCCCACGGTATACGTCTTCCGCTATAGTCAGGGTGACATGAGATCTTTATAGATTTCATCGTACTGCGCCAGCGGTTGGCTCAGCAGTAAAAGCGAAATTCCGTCGGGCCCTGTCTTATCAGGAGACAGCCGTGTACATACTGGCCGTCCCTTCCGTCCGCCGGACCTGTGCAATGGGAGGATGGCCCCGCGACCCATCTTCCCTAGGTTCGGCTGCGATGGCGGGATGAGGCGCATAAACCGAGACGACCTCTTCGCAGAAAAAGGCTACAGTATTCCATATATCCTCGTTGCCGAGCATAGCTTACTGCCGCAGCCAGAGTGCAGTGCTGCTCCTCTCACATAGCTTTAAGTCGCTCCACACACACTTTTATTTAGATACAGAGAAAGTAGACTAGACTTATGGTATTGTCTGTCTCAAATGAAATATTAGATTCTAGATCTCACCACTTCTGATTGGATCGTTCACAAACTACGAGCATGCCTCTATACATTATGACATACCTCAATAAGCCGTCTTGTTAGGTTTTTAACAAAGGCTAGGTAGTGTACATTAAAATACATGTTTGTTTGTTTCTGAATTTCCTTCTATTATAAAAGAAATATTATTATTAAAAAAAAATAATAAAAATCCTATACGGGCTGTTTATTGAAATGGTCCTTTTTTTCCGAACTGACTACGCTACTGACCCAGCAAGGTCTTAACAGCTTCATCGGACTAAGGCAAACGCTTGCGGAACTTGGCCGATTTTATTTGCGCAACTAGCTCAAGGGTGCACGGCGCACCTCGGCCTGGGCTGCTGCCCGACACGTGCAATTCGCGACCTATCTGAGCTGACCTAAGCTAAGTATTCATACATATATGAGTTGTTGGAGCATATATGTGTATCAAGCATACATACCTCAACAACTCCTATATAAATTTCGTATCGGATAATTTTCCAAACTATTTCGGTTCGATAAGGGAAAGAAACAAAACCCTTCCACTTTCATGTGTATGCGTGCACGTGCGTGGGGGTTGAAATGGTCCTCAAACTTCGATTCGAAGGATAACATTTTTTTACGAGGATCCGCTTGACTGGTTACCTCATCTACCTTTGTTTTTCTCTAAATAATATAAAGAGCATTCTTTTGATTCTATTTTATGATTTAGACGTTGGTATTTTGTGCAATCTAATTTGTATGTCCCAAAATTAATAAACAATGGCGTAATTTCGTCATATTTATATCTTATCTGAAATAGTTACAATACTGGTACAAACAATTCTATATAGTTGACTCGTCATTTTTCTTAGAAGTCTACGAAGGCCTATAAGGTTTATTCTGATTTAAAATATTACATCGAATTGTCTTGGATTATGTCTGGAAAAAAAATTATATGCCATTTAACACAAGTGATAGAAAAAGCTGCTTCAAGGTCATGTGGTCTAGACGCATTTATTCTATTCAGATCGTAAACATTCATCAGATAATGTAACTCTATGAAATATGTTAAGAATCATAGTGCGTGTGTCAAAATAGAGGCCATTTTTGAAGATGTATATTTTATTTTAAATAATAACTTCATAAATAAATTATACTCAGTACTATAATTCAATTCTACATTTAGGTTATATTATCTTAATATCTTTTATTTTTAACTTAAATGATGTTTTAACATTCAAAGTTGTAAAGCAATTTGTTTAGGCATATATTGCTCAGGTTATCAAGATATTCGGTCCCTTAAAACTATTCCAGTACTCACTAGTTCAAAACGTGTGGTGAATCTGTAAAGGTCCGTCAAGCAAAAACCGTATACATTTTATTTTATTTTATTGAGAACAAGTTTATATTCTGATATAAATGCTTGACGGACTTTAGACTAATATACGGACATTAGAATAGTATGACTGAATTTGAGGAGGAACAACCTCAGAACAGTGTAAGGAGTAAGAACGATCTTAACGTAACTGTGTGTTTGATTTACTTCTGCGTTTGTGAGTACAAATAAATTACAAGAAAATTCTTCTCATTGTTCACATTTAAATAACATTTATTCCTGTTTCTATCCATTATATTCTAAAGTTACATAAAATACTAATTAAGAAACAACATTCTTGCTAAGATGGAAAATTACCTACGTAATGTTAATTTGAAATCGCAAAACTTAACTAATATACTGCTTATTAATGTCTAATCTTCTTTCTTGCTCAGCAAGGTGTAATAACTGTATGAACCCTTCAGAATCTGTGAACAAACAATATCTTCTCCATTTAGAATGTCGAGAATTACGAGTAATGAAACACTTTCGTTGTAACCGCCTTTGTTCAAGTTTCCTTTGAACATTGATCACATATTGAGACAGACTCCTAATGGGTGAGAGATTTCTGTCTACGCATATTTAATCTGCGCAAGTTTCTGATCTGAAAGTGATGGACCGTGATTTGAAGAAGGATAGATTTTTTTATTGAAGCTTGCTTGTTTACACAATTACTTGCAGCAATTTAACGATAAATGTCTATCTGGAAATGTGGATGGTGTTCCTTAAATTGCGACGTCAAGTGATATTTGATATGCTTATTATGTAGACGCAGGTAAGCAAATTATCTAGTGAAATAATTACCTCAAATTCTATAACACTTAAGGCTTTATAGATGCATTGGAATTTGAGTTACTTGCTTTACGAAATAACCAGATACATGAACTTTGCTATATACTACTTACACCAACGAAAGTCGATAGAGATAAGACAGTGAAAGGTCCCGCTGTGAAGACTAATGGCCGGCGGAGTTGCCCACCAAGTAACACCAGACTCCTCCGTATTTCTACGGGTTGTGTCCACCAAGCGCTGGAGTAAACACCCTCGTCGACTTTAATACTCTGAGAAATAAATTATAGGAAAATTGTATTGTTTAGACGATTTAATTGCACGAATGATGAACTTTATAACAAAGATGAAGGACAGTCTCAAAGGGTAATAGAGCGGTCAATCCTAACAGGTGGGTCAATGAAATTTTTGTACAATGTAAGATCGGTCACTGGCAAAATTTGATAAGACGTAGACACGTCCACTACTGCTAGACAGCAGTGGACGTATATTGCTTGAATGCATGAATTGATAGATGGATGAATTTAGAAGTGTAATCAAGCTCGTCATTAGAATGGGGGATACGACTGTTAAAACACTTTATTATTCTCTTCATACACAAAATGATTTAAGTTAAAACGAGATGGATGTTTTTGTTGTTTTGAATCTTATGATTGTGAAAAAATCAGTGTTAAATATTCTCTTACCATATAGAGTACATCGTTGCTGTGCCAACAATATAGAAATAGTTGCGCGACGAGTGCCAGTATATATTCAGATATCCAAATACGTTGCATATTACCCGTGCCTTCCTGCAATATAGAAACAGTTTTAGTTTCGAATTCAAGCTGTTAGTTTTAAACTTTTGTCATTAAACACTATATACAACTTTTCATATCAACGAATAATGTTATGTGAAATTTAATGCATTCATAATAATAATTTTGTTGCATAATATCCAAAAGCAAATATAAAACAGTACTCTCTCTATTCCTGATACTTATTTTTTTTTTTTGCTACTTGCAAGGAATCTTTACGGCGTCATTTTTACAATTTTGCCACCTCAAGCATATAGGATGCATCTAACTAAAGCACAAACCGGAGAAAATTCGAAAAATCTCCAGATTGCACCTTTAGCAAAGTTCTACCAATTCGTTTCTAAATCTATGCTAATATTATAAAGAGTTAAAGTTTGTGACTTTGTGGGGGTAATCTCAGAAACTACTGGTCCGATTTGATTTGAATTCTTTCAGTGTTATATAGCTCATTTATCGAGGATGGTTATAGACTATATATCATCACGATAAGACCAATAGGAGTGTCTACCAGATTAGGCCCCCCTCAGTAGCGGCTCAAGCCTAGGTTCTTTCCCTCGTCATGGATCCCTTGAGTGCGCTGCTCGCGCGATACAGTGACACAAAATCTTACATCACTGTAAAAACATTACACATATCACTCCCACACACGTGCATGCATACATGCTTATACATTAAAGTGGAAGGGTTTTGTTTCTTTCCCTTATCGAACTAAAATAGTTTAAAAAATTATCTGATACGAAATATATATAGGAGTTGTTGAGGTATATATAGTTGGTGCACATATAGGTTCCAACAACACATATTTGTATGAATAGTTAGCTTAGGTCAGCTCAGATAGTTCGCGAATGGCTCATATGAGGCAACAGCCCAAGCCGAGGTGTGCCGTGCACCCTTGAGCTAGATGTTAAATACAATCGGCTGAGTGTCCTAAGCGCTCGCCGTAGTAGTCCGGTGAAGTTGTTAAGACCTTGCTGGCACAATAGCGTAGCCATTTCGAGAAAAAAAAAATAATAGGAGCGGAGCGGAGCACCAATGACGAATGTTTAAAAATCAGGTTTTTTCCTCGTGAGAGCTTCCGCTGCATGTTAGCCATTAGCCCAAAGTATTTATTCCACGCGAAATTTAGTTAAATATAATTGAAGACCACAAGTTCACAGTCAAGCAACGAAATACGGTTTGAAGTATCTTTTTCTCCTGATCTGAATGTATATAAAATGTAATATCACTAGAAATGGCTGATACGGCCTTATTTATGTCTTTAGCAGAATGGTTATAATATATATCACTATATCTTGATAGATTTAAGATTTTACCGTAGTCAACTGGACGGCGCTGGCACAGATCATTAAAGAGCAAATTATTACATACAAGAACATCACCGGAGACAGCAGAGAGTTAAAATGTTTCATAAATCTGTAACCAAGGTAATGGTTAATATTATTAATTTTCTGGAGCAAGCTGAATAATTTTACTATCACAGTCTTTGTTCTATTTTTGTAATGAAAGCTTTATTAACCGCGTTGACCATTCTTGTAGGAGAAAAACATAAGGGTTCGTATGACCAATGACTTCGACAGGCTCGTAACGTGTTGTGCTTGTACCAGAGTAGCGATGCGTAGTGTATAGCGGCCATTGTACGTGTAAAGTTGATGGCTTGTGTGTGTGATAGTAAAACTTGTGTAACTCACCATATTTCGGATTAATTAATAAAATATATATAATTGTTGCTCAGAGTTGCAATAGATGTGAAAATCAGAGTATTATTAATAATTTATATTTAAAAATCACAAAACTGAAGTCATTCTAAATATAATTCATTGAAAAATTAAAAAAAGATCACAATTAGCCATTGTTTTGAGTCTACACTTCTATCGGCAATCCTCAAGACCTTAAGACCAAATCCTGGCCTCGAATTTTTACCTTCATTTAAAAAAAATGTACTTATTCTCACTTTTATTATTATTTAAGCTATCATGTAAACATGAACATTTTGTAGGTGGTAGAGCCCCACTGAAGCTATTTTTGGTTTCAGCATGAATGGATCGGCTCCTCCGGGGTAGTACCACCCCTCTCACAGATAACCGACGTGAAATAACAGTGCTTGCATTGTTGTGTTTCGTTCGGTCAGTGAGAGAGCCGGAGGCCCACGTCCCTTCCTCTTTCCTTCTTTCCCTTTCCTTCCCCTCCCCCTTCTCCCATATACAGGCTGGCAACGCACTTGCGACGTCCCTGATGTCGCTAGTGTCTATGGGCGGTGGTGATCACTTAACATCACGTGAGCCACCAGTTCGTTTGCCTCCTTTGATATTAAAAAAAAATGAAATTTTATTGTTATACTTTTTTTTATTAGCCAATCAATAGAAAATAAACAAGAAATCTTTCTACCTTTTAATTGTCTTTATTCAGACTCGATAAGTTAAGACTTAGACTGTTATTTGTTGTTCTATTTTTTTTCCTCGTATATGCTGTTTGTAATAAAATAAAGTCACATTACAAAAGCAAAACACAAATAACTGTGACCTAAAATCGAGGAATCGTTTTTGTAAGTAACACTCCCTTCTATCGAAATGAATCGAGATTGTTAATTATACCAAAAGTTAGAAACATGTTAATTTACCGAGGAAATAACTTTTTTGTGTAAACATAACCTACGTATTTTGCATTGAAAAGTTCAAATTACGAGAGCTGGAATTGTTATAAGGTACAGCTTGAGTTAACTTGTAAATTATTTTATAAATTTCATTATGTATACTATATATATTACTATATAATAGTATAAAGAGGTTTCCACGCCCGCGTAACCACAGATCACGCCGTCGTGGTCTGGGGGTTAATTTCGCTCCCGTACACCCGATTAGGCCTCCTACGGCAGCGGCTCAAGTCTAGGTTCGATCCCTCGGTAGGGAGCCCTTGAGTGCGTTACTTGCGCGATACGGTGACACACAAATATACATCACTGCTACAACACTACACGATCACCCCCACACACGTGCACGCCTACACGCTTAGACATGAAAGTGGAAGGGTTTAATTTTTTTCCCTTATCGAACTGAAAAACTCTCAATTTTCCGATAATAAATATATGGAGGAGTTGTTTCAACAACTCATACATATATGAATAGTTAGCTAGGTCAGCTAAGATAGGTCGCGATTTTGCATGCAACAGGCAACAGCCAAGCCGAGGTGTGCCATGCACCCTTGAGCTGGTTGCCAAAATAAAATCAGCTGAGTATCTTAAGCGCTCGTCTTAGTAGGCCGGTAAAGCTGTTAAGACCTTGCTGGGTCAATAGCGTAATCATTTCGAAAAAAAAAAAAAGTATAAAGAGGTAAAGTTTGTGAGTTGGTGACGTTATAGGGGGTAATCTCAGGCATTACTGGTCCGATTTGAATAATTCTTTCAGTGTTATATACCTCACTTATCAGGGAAGGTTATAGGTCATATATTAACACGCTAAAACCAATAGGGACGGAGCACCAAAGATAAATGTTTTAAAATCGGGATTTTTTTCCTTTTGAGAACTTCCGCTGCGTGTTAGCGTTAGCCCAAAGTAACTGTTACCATGCGGACGAAGTCGCGGGTAGGGACTAGTGTCAGATAAAGGGAAATCGATCATACTGATATGTCACCTTTATTATATACTAGCCTCTGCCCGCGACTTCGTTAGCGTTCTCAAAAAGAAAAAAAAAACATCCCGATTTTTAAACATTTTTCATCTGTGCTCCGCTCCTATTGGTCTTAGCCTATAACCATTCTCGATGAATGAGCTGTATAACACTGAAAGAATTATTCAAATCGGAACAGTAGTTCCAGAGATTACCCCCTACAACGTCACAACATCACAACGTCACAAACTCACAAACTTTACCTCTTTATAATATTAGTATAGATAGTATATATGTATACTAAACAACAACAACGCTTGGAGTATTTAATGTAATTAGGATTTTCAAGCTCTAAATACTAATATTGAATTACTATCATAGATCTACGATGTTATTTGTCGGTTTATTATTTAATAAACTTTATATCTGTTAACTAACACGGTTAAATAAAATATTGTTTTGAATCTACTGAAGGTAATCTATACATATATTAAGAATCTAAATCTAATGTAAACAATAAGCTAATAATTATTTATCTAATTAAAAATAAAGAAGGGGTTAAAATCTTTCTAAATTTCATACAAAGTCACGGGTAACAGCTAGTTTAAAATAGAATAACCTCAATTACTTTTTATAAGGTTCGCTGTATACCAGTGAAACTCCCATGAAAATTTGTCTAACTGTTTTGAAGAGAGCACTGTGGACAAAACCACTGTTAACAGCTAGTATAAACTAAAATTACCTAAATTACTTTTTATAAGGTTATCTATCAGCCAGTGAAAGTCTCGTGAAGATCTGTCCAACTATTTTGGAGATAGTACTGTGAGGAAAGCTACGTTAATAGCTAGTATAAACTAAAATTACTAGAATTACTTTTTATAAGGTCAGCTATTGGCCAATGATAGTTTCGTAAAGATAGGTTAACCGTTTTGGAGATAGCACTACGGGGGAAGCCACGGTTAACAGCTAGTCTAAATTGAAATAAATTAAATTACTTAGCATGATGTCCCCTATCTGTTGATGAAAGTTCCGTAAAAATTGGTCTTACCGTTTTGGAGATAGCATTGGAGATGAAGCCTCGGTTAACAGCTAGTCTAATTTAGAGTAGTTTAAGTAACCTGCTGTAATGTCAGCTATGTGTCAGTGGTATTCCCGTCAAAATTAGGCCAGTCGTTCCGGAGATTGCCCGGAACAAACAGACAGACCGACAAAAATTTTAAAAGTTGCATTTTTGTTATCAGAAGCATGTATACTTCCATACCCAATCAGTCATTTTCTTTGTTTTGATATTACATACAGACATTTCATTTTTATTATATGTATAGATAACTGAAAATTTGTAATTAGCCTTTGTATGTTATTTATTTGTTATTTCGTTAGTGTTTGCTGTAAATTTTTCTAAATAAATAAAAACAGTAATAGAATATATTTTAGTCAATTTTAGATATGTCTGTCTATCTGTCTGTATGTTTTTTTGAATACATATCACTGCTAAAGTACAACGTTTACGATGAATTCATAAAGCATATCCTCGAGTAACATTTAATCTTGGTTTCATTAACATCGGTTTACTCTATCAAAAGTCATTGTAATTTTAATGACAACGCGACTTAAGTATGTGATAAAAGTAAATAAGTAAATGAACCTTAATATATTCAGATGATTTTATTAATGACTATTTTTTACATTCGGTTCCATGCGGACGAAGTCGCCGTCACTGCTAGTTTAAAACAAAATAAAATAAATTCTTACTTGACCAAATTCAAATGGTGATAATGACAATCCTTAATATTCTTCAAAGCATCATTATAACTGATGATATCATTACCATCGCCGAATAATCTTGTACATTTCTCAGATAAAAGCTTTAATTGACCAGCGAAAAAAGACATTAAGACTATCGCATTAGAATCGTAATTTGCAACAACGCCTCCGCCGTAGAAACAAATCAAAGAGTGCTCCATCGCCGCAACCCAATAACCAAATCCTCTTGATCTGTCAAACGGTAACCAGGAGCTAATTATTTCGGGATAAGGTAAAGTGCCATTTAACATGAGTTCACGTTCCGATGACGATAGAAAACTGACTAATGGTGCTAAAATTACTGTAAACACTGTAGCAGTTACCAAGCACCAATAACAGTAAGTAACTTTTCTTGAATATCTCGTGTATTCCATTATAATTGGTTGGCTGATTCTGTCGCTGTATAATTGGCTTTTTTCCAAATTGGAAACATATTCGACGACGCTCCGCCACGATTTCTGCCAAAAGACAAATGTCCCAGCTTTCACGACGCAAACGGTACTCAACATAGTGACGGAGAGATTTCTCAAAGCCAATTCTATATTCGACCTTATAATCCATAGTTCGATGTATTGGGTCAAAACGAAGAGGACGGCGAAGATGTGGATTGAGTTACATACGATCCGGTTAACTTTTGTCGATTGCCACATACCCCAATATTTTAGGCCCCGTAATGTCGGTCCCAGTAATGGGTGGTCCGGATTCTCCAAACCGGATAAGAATTTTGCCAACATTGCATCCAACTATACTATTCGGACGATCGGTTAAATTTGTTCTCGCTGCGGAATAAAAAGCGTTATTTATTAAATCAAGTTTTACTATATTATTACGTTCGCAACGAAGGGTTTACGTAAGGAAAATATTGTTAACTACTGCTTCCCACTGACTTTACTCACTTTTATTTTTTTTATTTTTTTTTTATATATAAGGGATATTTATTTAGTATTTTTTTATATCATAGGAGGCAATGGAACAGGCGTATCACGTGATGTTTAGTTATGTCCGTCATCCATAGACACTAGTAACACCAGGGAAGTCGTAAGTGCTTTGCCAGCCTGTGTTTAGGGAGAAGGGTAGGGGATGGAGACAGGGGTGGCGAGGGGGAAGGGAATAGGAGGAATGCCTCCGGCGCTCTCACTGACCAAACGAAATGCAACAATGAAAGCCTTATTACTTCAAGTCAGTGTTTTGTGGGTCAGATGATACTACTCCGGACGAGCCGACCCATTCACGCTGAGACCAGTAATAGCTTTCTCTTAACTCTACCACCTACCAAAATCCAACTTATAAAAAATATTTTAATTAATGCACAATTTCGTTAAATCATCAAGACGTTTTTTTGTAAATTGCCAATTTTTATAGACTATTTGAAATGAACACGACGTCAATCAATTCAGACATAAAATGTAGTTAATTCATAAAATTAAGCACCTCATTCGGAACTACCAAATTAGTTTTAAGTAGTGAAAAGAGGAATGTAATCTGTCCCTAACATAGGCCTCCTTTAATGTATTCCTAAGATTTCTGTTACGCACTACATTTCTTCAAATCAAACTTAGTATTCAACAAAATCTTACTACAAAGTAGTTACTACATAAGATTACCTATACCAATATTATAAAACTGAAGAGTTTTTTTTGCTTGTATACGCTAATATCAGGAACTACTGGTACGAATTTATTTTATTTTTAAATTTCTTTCACTGTCAGATAGCATTTTTATTAAGGATGGCTATAGGCTATATATATTCGCGATAACACCAATAAGAGTCGAGCACCAATGAATAATGTTTCAATATCGTTTTTTTAACCTTTCAGAGCTTCCGCTACATTTCAGCGTTATCTTAAAGTAACTATTAAACGCAGATGAAGTCGCGCCCAAAAGTTAGTTTCTAAATATATCAACTTTAAAATATAGTTTGTCGTTATTATTTATAATAAGATAATAAGAAAAGTATAATGAAATTGATTTTGATGTTAAGCATCCATAGAAGCGGGTAAACCTAATTGTTGGCGTAGCAAGAAGTTGCGACACAATCACGAATTTTGCACTATTAGCGATATACTCAAAGAAATTTTCAACCCCATCTGTATATATATAAGATTCGAATTGTCTTGTCAGTCACTCGTTATACTAGTGTTACGCGGCACGGGCCGACAACCTAGCACCCTTTGATAAATGCCGCCAAAAGGACTACGCCTGCGCATGGTTGAATTTTTGTTATTTTCTATTTAATAATAATGAATATTTATGCAATAAAATAAATAAACAATTTTATGGAAAAAAATAGTAATGCTGTATCTTTTCATTATGCTATAGATGATTCCTGTGGTAATCTGTTCTTTTAGGCATATAACTTATACAAAACAATTTCAATTTTCCTTACATAATATTTAACAGGTGTCGCGCGATTGCTCAATTTGTTTTTAAATTTTGAATCAATTTATAAAAATGTCTATCGATTTTGATGTGACATTTTACTCTTTAGGTACATTTAATTTCAAAATTGATAATATATAAAAGTTTATATGCTTCTTTATGCAAAACTTCATCAATACTCTACCTTACATTTAAACAATATTGTAATATTGTTTAAAGTAGAAAGTAAAGCAAACAAAAAGGAACTCGGGTTAATTGAAAAATTCTAGTAGTGATAAAGGCGGACAGGCGTCACTATATATCACTCTAAATTAGACGTTTCGCATTCACAAAACATGGGGTAACAGTTTGTTTTTATTATAGTGCAATTTTTCAATGTTTTGACGACAAAATACACTTCTTTTGACGTTCCTATTATCATAATGTATATTTTATGATCAACATTATATTATTTAATTATTTAACTATTATATTATCATAATTTAGTATATATCGGGGCAGCGATAGAATGACGTCCATGTAATAGTGACGTCATTCATGGTTATGATTTGATCGATCAATCTACCAAGAATAATCGAATAACACGTTAACTAATACAGAAACACAACACTGACTATAGTTACGACGAATTATCCGTAGGTGTGACTAGACCAACTGTGTGAGCGCGTATGCCCAGCATCTAATCGTGGGTCGACTTTTAAAGCATCAAGATACAACAAGAAAAACATAATAACATTTTCTGCTGCCCGGCGGGATGGATATCCGATAGGGATTTCCCCATGCAGAAAAAAAAGGATAACGAACGTAAGTCAAAAATTTGTAATTAATTAAATTCTTGACGAACTTTGGTAAATTTTCTTTGCGCTATATATAGCAAACAGATTAACTAAAAGTTTAAGCAATATTTCATCTTCTTATGCTTCTCTTTTATATTACCGCCAATATATGTAGGTTAGTTTTTATCTTAATTGAACCCGCTAGGTGATACTACGAACAGGTTCTAGGCTTATTTTAAAAGATTTCTCAAATACCAACTGGTTGAGAGAGTCCCTTCATAGTTTGGATTCACAATTGGATACGATAGGTGTGGCTGCATTCGGGTATTGGGTTTATTAAAATTTTTCGCTTTTAAAAATACAATTGAAACCGGTGATAACCGATTTGGTGCAGACGAAGTTGCACGGGTCAGCAAGTCGACTATAAAATAATTACGTAATTTTTACATTCTAATATAAATTTAAATACTTTGCTTTTGCTGACTTAAGTTTAACTTACCGTAACTTATCAGGCAGAGGATGTAATAAAAGTAAGTTTATGACCTAAATAAATGTTTTTCTTACCGTATCTTAATACAAATATTTCTATAGGATACTTCCGATAAAATTTACGTTCGTGCGTTTTGATTGACTTTAGTATATTGAATTAACAAATACCGGCTTTTAATTCACCCTTTGAAGGGCTTCAAAGCTTTATGAAAAGATATACATCAAAGAGCGAGAAATTTAAAAAAAGTGTTTGTACTAAAATCCTTTCATTAACTTAATTAGAGGAAAAAATTTCATACCGTTTTAATTAGAAGACTTATTAATAATTGTTATAGGTTATTTATTAATTTTTGTACGAAATATATATGTTACTGTAAAAATCTAAATTACGGTAAATGCTAAGACTTGCTATCGAGGTCCAGAGCAGGCTGGAAAAATGGCGAGAAAAATTGGAGAATGTTGGTTTAAAAATTAGCAAAACAAAAACTGAACACTTGTTTTGTGACTTCGGTGGTACATCTAGAGTTTTTCTCCTATAGCCTTAAATGGTGTATCCTTACCAGCCTGCTCACTGATACAGAACGTCGGTGGCATTGATAAGGACCTGAGGAATAGGAAAAATGCAGGATGGATGAAATGGCGAAATGTGTCTGGGGTAGTTTGTGACCCACGAATGCCTTTGAAACTCAAGGGGAAAGTTTATAAAACTATGATAAGACCTATCATGCTGTATGCATCCGAGTGTTGGGCTACGAAAGAGACGGATGAGAGAAAATTACATGTGGCAGAGATGCGAATGTGTGGTGTGACTAGAATGAATAAGATTAAGAATGAGTATATCAGAGGAAGTTTGAAAGTAGCACCAATTACTGACAAGCTAAGGAGTAATATGTTAGCATGGTATAGGCATGTCATGAGGAGAGATGAAAACCATATAACTAAAAAAGTGTTGAGTATGATAGTGGACGGATATACGAGTAGAGGAAGCCCGACAAAAGGTGTGGATGGACTGTGTGAAAAATGATATGTGCGTAAAAGATGTGAATAATGAGTTGACATTTGATAGGAGAGAGTGGAAAAAGAAAACATGTTATGCCGCCCCTACTTAGGTGGGATAAAGGTAATGATGATGTTGGTGCTAAGACTTGCTAGTAAAATCTGACACCAACGCTTCAAGTCCATTATTAATTTGTAGTTTTCATGTGTAATCACTTAGCAAATTTTAGTATTTATCTTAAGGAAATTGTGATTAGACACCTATATTTTCAGTGTGCTTATGTAGGACTACTATAAAATGAAACTGCGACTGTCTCGGTACCGGGACGCTATAGTTGATTGCAATTTGTCGGCACTAGCTGGTAAATTTAAGACTTCTTTTTATTTCAATTTGACGTAAATTAACTATGAAAGCGAGATGATTGAAATTATAGAATTTTTTAAACTTTTACAAAAATAAAGAGAATGGTTGTCAGATTTTACTGGAAAATCCCGTAAAGGATTTTTCGTAGTTTAGAATTGTGCAGTAACATATAAATTGCTCTGAAGTCGGTAATGAATAAATAAGTCGTTGGTTGTTTTTTTTTTCTAAACGCATTATTGATAATTGTATACTAGTAAATAACTGTTACTTAGTCTGCGTTTTTTTATTATCTTGAACATATATTTTTTGTATAAAAGAAAAAACACAAAAAACGTTGAAAGCAAAAATATACTTTGCTTACATTTTTTTTTATAAATAATGTTATACATTTCTTTCTTCTTTATTGCACATGCATATCAAACCGTTTGCCCCACTGCACACATTGCTCAATGCTAAGTATTTATAAAAACCGTATTTTCTTAAAAACCAATATATGAAATTAAAATTTATAATTATTATTATTAGTATGATATATTATTATTTCTAAAAGTACTGCTGTTATTTCTTATAGTCCATCAATTGAGAAGTAACGTACACTGCCACGCAGTTTATCTATATTAATATAACGAAGCCAAGTGGGCCTAAAGAAGTCTTACTTCAAAAAAACTTATTATTTTATACCGGAGATGAGAACTTAAATTTGCCAATCTATACTAATATTATAAAGAGGTAAAATTTGTGAGTTTGTAAGTTTGTAACGTTGTGAATCGTGACGTTGTAGGGGGTAATCTCAGGAACTACTGGTCCGATTTGAAAAATTCTTTCAATGTTATATAACTAATTTATCGAGGATGGTTATATGCTATATATCATCACGCTAAGACCGCTAAGAGCGGAGCACCAATGAAGAATGTTTAAAAATCGGCGATTTTTCTCCTCTAGACAGCGTGCGTGTTAACGTTAGCCCAAAGTATCTATTCGCAGAAAACCGACGTAAAGTAATAGTACTTACATTGTTGCGTTTCCTTCGGTCACTGAGAGCGCCGGAGGGCCACTTTCCCTCTCCTCGCCCCTCCCTCCTTCGCTCCCTCGTACTCCTTCCTCTAAACACAAGCTGATAACACACTTGCGACTCCCTTGGTGTTGCAAGTATCTATGAACGACGGTGATTACTTAACATTAAGTGACCCACCTGTTCTTTTGCCTGCTATGATATATGTATATAAAAAAAATTAGAATCAACTCTAATGTAAAAACTTTTATCCACTACTGATTATCTATAGTCCATAGGAGCCATGAAATCGATATTTCCAGATACTTCTTCGGCAATATTATCACCACATAATATTAATTGTTAAGCGCCTAAATTAATTATTGCGTGTTTTGCTGGTATTAAAATAAATCAGATTTATAGAAGAGAGTTACAGAATAATGTACTATTTACGAAGCTATATATAAAGGCTATTACTTTAACAAATTAATAAAATGAAAACCATTGTATTTCTATAATTTATTAATGTATTGAATACAGTTTCGTTTCATTTTCAAAAGAAATAAAGACATGTTTGATTTTCTTGGCAAATTCTCTATTCTTGGCTCGTGATTAATGTTAGTAGTTGTGAAGAATATACTCGCTCCTAAATTATTTATCATTTTGCATTTGTGAAAATAGTGTGTAAAAACTGTACGAACCTTTAATGATCTGAAACAGATAATATTTCAATGAGGATATATTTTAACATCATAAAATATTGTAAAAAACTTAAATTAATCTAAAGTAATATTATAAAGAGGTAAAGTTTGTGAGTTTGTGACGATGTATGGGATTATCTCTGGAACTACTGGTCCTATTTGAAAAATTCTTTCAGTGTTATACAGCTCATTTATCAAGGAAGGTTATAGGCTATATATCATCACGCTAAGACCAATAGGAGTGTAGTACCAATGAATAATGTTTCAAAATCGGGTTTTTTCCTCTTGAGAGGTTCCGCTGCGTGTTAGCGTTAGCCCGAAGTCACTATTGCACGCGAACAAAGTCCCGGGCAGAGGCTTGTACAAAAATAAACATGAATATTTAGTCGGAACCATTACGGGAATCGGTTGAAAATGCTATGAAATTGATTTATATAATTTAAGAGGTTCTTATTAAATTTTAAGTGAGTAATAGACGAATAACAGAAATTAAAATTATTAAATGTAAATATATTATCGGTCTTTGGCGGGATTTTAGTCTGTTATGTAGTGGATTTTATATTTTATTCATAATCTTGTGTTATTTGACTCTATATTTTGTCAATTTGGTGATGTTTTACGTAATATAGTTAGTTTATTGTGCATAAGTGAAGTGAATAGTAAATAATACCACAGAGCATGAAATTCTGAGATGCCACATAAACTCCCTGGGAGGTTTCTAACAAGGGAGCCTCCATCTTGTTAGAATATTGAAATAATCACATGACGCTTGTAATATTATTAACTACACGACAATGGCAGTAATAATCTGAACGATTAGTTGCCAAATATAAAAAAAAATGTATTATTATGTAAATGATTGGCGATTTTAAACTCTGAAAAATCGACAGTTCTATGTTTTCCTACATACAGTAGTAAGTACTAAATAAACATTTCTCAGGTCCTCGGGTTCAGGTTTCCTCACGATGTTTTCCTTCACCGTCAGCCGATAGTGTTGCCAATTTAAATTAGTTAATGTACGCGATTTCCGAAAAATTAGTTGATATATGCCGTGCGCGAACCTGCGGACATCAGATAGAACATGAAATCATGTTGTTTATTTCGTTCATCTTTATATATAAATTTCTTCTGTACGTGTGTATGTCGATGAACTGCTCCTAAAGGGCTCGGCCAATTTTAATGAAATGTGTGCGTGTTCGAGTGATCCACGAATGGTTTAGATTCACAATTGCACTCAGTAGTTGGCGCTGTTTTTGAATTTTAGATTTTTTTAATTATCAAGGCAGGACAACGTTACGCTAGTTTTTATATAAATTTGCCCAAAGTGTAGTACATACCAAGTACTAGTAAACTGATAGAATTAGTTACCAAAAACGCTTACATTATTTTGTAGAATATCAAATTTTTGGCTAAAACTACTCTTTCCGGAACAATGATCAGTTAACGAGTTATAGAATTCTAAAAAAAATAACTAAAACACAAACGTATGTAAGAAATTCGGAAGACATTGTGTCGCTCTGATAAGGAACAAAATCTTAACAAATTATATACCTAAACCTTCCTAAGAAATCACTTTATCCACTGGTGAAAATCACACGAAGATCCTTTCAGTAGTTTCTGAGTTCATCGCAAACAGACAGACACATGTGGCAGAGGTCTTTGTTTTATCATATGTAGTTATATAATTTGCGATAACCTTTTTTATACTAAGAGTTCAATTTCTCATCAATTTTTTTCATTAGTCTCAGCGTTTTCATAATAATTTATAGAGAGCGAAACAGAAGTAAATAATACTTACATCTATAAAAGTAGGTACGGATAATGTAGTATATGGCCCAGCGTCTAATATAAAAGGTTGATTTAGTTTACCAGCTAACAGTACCACATGTCGTTGCATGTGCTTATCTCCCTTCCACCAGTCGCTCGCGTACAAACCATTAGCGAGTTCTTTACTCTGTGGAAACAGTGTTATAACTTTACAGATTATTTCGGGTTGAATTCCGATTCCAATAGCGGTTTCACTAAGTTCACTCGTATTTAAAAAGCTTCCCGCACAGTTATCGCTTGCAGAGAGGGATTTGTTTTATTTAAATTTGTTTATGCCACGTGTACGTATCTATCTTAGAATAGGTCAAAAATACTGTGTTATAACTGATTATTATACTATATATTTATATATATATAATAAAGATGTAAGTCTAATATGTCTGTATTTTTAGATTTTAGTGAAAAAGTATGTTGCTGGTGTCTTTGAATAGGTAACAAAATACATATTAATTATTTTTAGAAATGTCTGTCTGTCGGTTTGTTAAGACACGTGTCACTGCGAAAGTACTGCGTTCTTGATAAAACCTCACCTCACGAATAATGGAATATATCCTCGAGTAACTTTTAGTTCTGGTTTCATTAAAATCGGTGCTGTCTATCAAAGTTATGTAATTTTTTGACGATGCTGGCTTAATACATTCAAATCACTGTTTTTTACGTAATATTCCACTGGTGTTTATACAATAAATGTTTATATTAAACTCCTACATACTTGTTTAAGAACATTCGTTATGAACTCATCAGGATCTACTTCTAACCAATACTATATTTTCTTTATATTTATCATCACAACATTTCCTCAACAAAAAAACATAAATTGTATTATTTTTTCTGTGTCCAAAAGAAGCATTCAGTTGCTAATATTGCAATTATTATGTTTTCATTACATCAGAAATAATTATTTTGTCAACTTCTAAGCATCTCATTAAAAAGTACTGAGAGTTAAAGCGCCATGACAAGCGAATTCTGGGGTTAAAATTCTGGCGATTGTAGGTGGTAGAGTCGCCTTGAAGCTATTAATGGTTTCAGCAGGAATGGGTCAGCTCACCCGAGGTAGTACCACCCTCTCACAGAAAACCTACGTGAAGTAATAGTGCTTGCATTGTTGCGTTTCGTTTAGTCATTGAGAGCGCTGGAGGACCACCTCACCTCCCCTCGCCCCTCCATCCTCTCCTCCCATTAACCTTCCCCCAAACACAGGCTGGCAACGCACTTGCGACTGCCCTAGTGTTGCAAGTGTCAATGGACGGCGGTGATCACTTAACATCAGGTAACCCGTCTGTTCGTTTACCTCCTATGACATAAAAAAAACACTATTATAAAGTGAATATTGCAAACGATAGTGATGTCTGCAACACCTCTCTCTGAGCATCCACTAAAAACGATTATAATGTTAAGGTATATGTATGGTAAAATGAAAAAATCTGAGCGAGTTTCTTTCCAGTTCCAGTCCATGACCGGGTGTTTTAAAAGACTGTGGTGGTTGTGACTTCCGTGAGCGCCTTGAATAAAATATTTTTCAAAATAAACAAGGAGTTATTGAGGTATATATGCTTGGTACACATATATGTCACTATAACTAATATACGTATGAATATGTAGCTTAGCTTAGGTTAGCTCAGTTAGGTCGCGAATTCCCACCTCGGGCGGAAGTTGGGGAGGTATCTAGCAGCCCTCTTCCAATTACGGAAGAGGAGATGGGGAGGGCTGTCGAACGCCTCCTCAACCAGCGGAGAGCGCCCGGCCCTGACGGAGTCCTGGGTCGGGTGCTCGGCCTTGCAATGGGTCATCTGGGGGGGTGGCTTCGGGAGCTGTTCGACCAGTGCTTGGTGGTCGGTCAGAATCCGAAGCCCTGGAAGTTCGGGCGGCTCTGCCTGATCGCGAAGGCGGGCCGCCCTCCGGACTGCGCGTCCGGGTATCGGCCCTTCGTCCTGCTGGACGACGTCGGGAAGGTTCTGGAGAGGATCGTCTCTTTCTGAATCGTCCAGTACCTGGAGGAAGTAGGGCCAAATTTGTCATACGCGCAGTTCGGCTTCCTGGCAGCGCGTTCCACCGTGGACGCCCTGTGCCTCCTCAAGTCGCTGTCCGCGGAGATGACCTCCCAAGGGGAAAGGGTGTTGGCGGTGTCCTTGGACATCGCCAACGCCTTCAACAGCCTGCCGCACGGGGTGATACGGGAGGCACTCCGATATTTTGGAGTGCCCCCGTATCTGCAGCAGCTGGTGGAGGCGTACTTGGAAGGCAGGGAAGTCGCCTACGTGGACGGCGACGGGCGAATGATCCGGCAGGCGACAGAAAGAGGAATTCCATAGGGGTCAGTCCTGGGGCCACTCTTGTGGAACATGGGCTACGACTGGGTGCTCCGCGGCGTGCTCCCATATGGAGCGCGTCTAATCTGTTACGTAGCCCGGGGGGGCGAATGGAGGGAGGTGGACCGCCTGGCCACGATGGCCACAACCCTTGTGGTCAGGCGCATAAGGAGGTTGGGCCTTAGGGTGGCCCTCGAGAAGACCGAGGCCATACTTTTTCATGGGCCTCGGCGGGGGCCACCACTTGGGGCCCACATAATGGTGGAAGGCGTCCGGATCAGGGTGAGGGCCCAAATGAAATACTTGGGCCTCACCCTGGACGGGCGCTGGCGTTTCAAACCCCATTTTGCGGGACTCGGACCGCGAATTGCTGGGGCGGTGGCAGCACTCGGCCGGTTGCTCCCCAATGTAGGGGGGCCGGGTGCCGGGTGCTGTCGACTCTATATGGGAGTCGTCCGGGCGATGGCAGCCTACGGGGCACCGGTGTGGGCAGACGCCCTCGGTGTCGATAACGTGCGCGCGCTGCGTAATGCGCAGCGCACAGTGACTCTGAGGGCGATCCGGGCGTACCCCACGGTGTCCTCGGTGGCGGCCTTTACGCTTGCTAGCTCCCTTCCTTGGGAGCTGGAGGCAGGGGTTCTCGCCGGCGTGTACGAATTCACGGCGGCGAGGAAACGTAGTGGGGAGCCTCCGGCTCCCAGGGAGATAGAAGTCAGGAGGAATGAGTTGCGGGAGGGGGCAATTAGGAGGTGGATGCAGAGCCTGGCGGACGCGCGCTTTGGGACGTACACCGTTGACGCTGTCCGCCCGGTCTTACGGGAGTGGATTAATAGGGAGTGGGGCTCCCTGACGTTCAGGCTAGTGCAGGTACTGACCGAACACGGTTGTTTCGGGTGGTACCTGCACCGAATCGCTCGCAGGGAGCCGACCGCTACCTGTCACGAGTGCGGTGCTGAAGAAGATACCGCGCAGCACACGCTTTCCGAGTGTGCTGCGTGGGAGGGACAGCGCCGCACTCTAACGGCGGTGGTAGGAAGGAATTTGTCGCTGCCGAGTGTGGTCTCCGCCATGCTCGGCAGTGAACAGGCATGGCTAGCAATGGATTCCTTCTGCGAGGAGGTCATCTCGCAGAAAGAGGCGGCGGAGAGGGGCCGTGAGGCGGACCCACTAAGTGGCCGTCTCCGCCAACAGAAGGCCGGCAGGAGGAGACGGCGCTTTGTTCAACTCCTCCTGCCACTGTAGCCGGACCTGAGGGGATGGGCGAGGGGAGCTCATCTCCTCATTGCACAGGTCCGGCAAACGATGGGAGGCAGCTGATGTGTACCCAGTCTGCCTCTCTATAGGTAGGAGCCCGGCGGCCACGTTCCGCCGGGCGGACCGTTGAAGCGGCTCTACAAGGTTGAGTAGCAAGTACGATCCCTTGCCGCCTCAACAATTACGGACTGACGGTACACCGTGGGGTTTTAGTCCGTGTGAGCCGGACATAACCCACCTTCTCCCCCGGGAGGGTGGGAATCCATAAGGGATTTCCCCACGTTAAAAAAAAAAGTTAGGTCGCGAATTGCATTAACTACAAAACAGTTTAAGCCGAGGTGTGCCGTGCACCTTTGAGCTAGTTGTAAAAATAAAATCGGCTGAGTACCGTAAGCTATCGCCTTAGTAGTCCAGTGAAGCTAATATAATACTTGCCGGGCCAATAGCGCTGTTGGCGCGCATTACGTTTAGGTTTCCGAACGCACAAGCATCCATTCCGCCCACCTTCCTCCCACACTTTCCTTTCAGACTTCACTTCGCTAACGCATTAACCATCCCGCGGACGCTACATAAATACCTCGCACATACAACGCAAAAATCATATACAACATAAAATTGCTGGAGGTTCCGTTAAGTAGACTATGCACTTTAGTGGAAAAACTGTGTCTACACTGAATAACAAATATCGTGATGTATATATTGTATAATTTATTAAAACCCGACATATCAAGACCGGTGAGTCCGCAATTTCTTCCATATTCTGCATCTCCCCCGCTGAACCTTCAAGCGCATTCAATTCGAAAGAAAATAAAAAACAAAATAAATAATATAAAGAGATTATTATAATATCATATTATTTTCATATTATTCCCGACGTAGAATAACATAAAGGAAATTTTTAGGAAGGACATGGAAGAGATATACTTTACCTCAATAGCGACCTCGTTACTGTGCCAACAATATAGGAATAGTTGTGCCACCTGCCCCATTGTGTATTGTATCACCCATATCTTTTGAGAGGTCGTCGCTTCTTTCTAAAATATTGTTGTACAGTGAAATAACATTATAAAATCTTTTTCTGAGGCTATATATTCATATATCAACGTATACCAGGTGAAAGGTTAAACACTCGCAGTATTCTTGCATGTAACACTTCATGGTCACATTGAACATAAAATAATAATATCAAAATATACACTGATAAAAAACCAAGAAAACCTAAGTTAAAGTTTGTTCCAAGGCTCTCAAAAGTATAAACACAAACATATTAAAACCTAGGTGCAATGACCGGTGTCGAAAACTACAATGGACAATCCGGAGTTAATAACTTTGGATAATAAATACCCTTTTGTTTTATTCCTAACGCTTCCGTGATCCCTTTCAAATGAAAGTGAAATTACCCTACTATTATTGACTCTGTGCTTTGACATAGATCAGTAGAGGATTGTGTACGATTTTTTTAATTTTTCTAGATAATTAAGTCAAATATTAAGTACCTACTTTTTAATTGATTTAGAACGAGAATCGAGTGCAGAGTATCCTCGATAAATATTGCTAGTGTCTAAACATTCAGCCTGTCTAAATGATTGTGAAGATTTCTTGTACTGCGTTGATCGATTAAAAGAAATTAGCTTGGATCAGATTACCGACGCGTAGTATAGAGATATATGTACATCTGATATTGATTTTCTGTATTGAGCTTGTGCAGCTTATGACATTTTTGATTAATTAATAAGCTGCATAAAAATGGTTAAAATTATTGCTCCGAGTGTCAATAATTGTAAAAATTAGATCATTGTTAATAAATTCAGTTTACAAATTATGTAATTTAAATCATTCAGTTTATAATTGCTTTAAGAATTCAAAAAGTATACGGTTATTCCAATGTTTTCAGTTTCCATTTCTACAGAAAGTTTTTATGACCCCAACGACTTTTAAATTATTTTTTTTTGAAGATTATATTGACTACTGTAACATCTTACGTAACTTAATAAAATATTATATCGGTCTAATAACTCCAAATCCGACGGCATATCTTATTTATTTCTTTCAAGAAGGTTTGTACTCCTTTTGCGTCAAGATATACGACAGTAAACAATATTTACGGCCAAAAAATAATCCAACAATTGCCAAATATTTTTATCATAGTTAGAATATATTTGTACGTCTTTTGACTATAATTGGTGTAATTCATATAATTCTAAAACTAATATATCGAATGATTTATCAAATTACCCCCGTAATGCCTATTCAAAGGCAAACTATCGTTAAATTGTTTACTCATATGTACGGAACGTTCGTATGAATTACCAAGCTAAGACATGGCATAGCACTTTATGAGCCGCCTACATTGCTCTTGTTGGCGGCAGCATTAATGACGTCACATTACTACAACCTCCGTGACGTCATCTTGATGACGCGATCTCTATACTCAATAAATTTTCTCCGTGGTAATATACTGTGGTAATTTTTATATTGAATTATGTAAATACGAAAAATTTTACTTACAGAATTAAATTGGACAACGCTGCAGCATATTGTTATCGAGCATACAAGCACATACAAAAACATTGTCGGCGATAAAAGAGAGTTAAACATTTTGTAGTGTCTAAAACAAACAAATGTAACAAATTAAGGTATGTATATGTATCTTAACTTTCTAAAAATGTCTAATTTTCGATACTCGCGGAATAGTAGAATAGAAAAGTGAAATCATTAAATTGAAGTGCCGTGTGAATCTAAATAACAATATAGGAAGTACGGAAATTTTAACACACGATAGTCGCAAATATACACCTACACAGATATACATACACGTAAGTACGCACACGCACTCACTCACTTACGGCCCAAGCCAAGGTACGCTGTGCACCCTTGAGCTAATTGTTAAATAAAATCGGCTGAGTGCCTTAAGCGATCGCCTTAGTGGTCAGATAAATTTGTTAAGACCTTCTTAGGTCAAAAGCGTAGTCAGTCCGAAAAAAAAACCCACTCACATACACTTTAACGCAAGTATATGGATATATGTGTTCCTTTTGCTTACACAACTATTACAGGGCACGGCGGATGTTGTCGCGCCCTGATAATAAATAGAAACTTAACAAATTATATGCTTAAACCTTCCTGATAAATCACTTTATCTACTAGTGAAAATTGCATGATAATGGGTTCAGTAGTTGTTGAGTTTATCGCGAACAGACTGACGTGGCAGAGGACTTTTATAGTATGTAGTGATTGATACAACTAATATTACTATGTATCACTTTGTTGTATTTAAAAATTCTTATGTATTCTTATGTGTTATTACAAAAAAGTTTAATATGTATTAAATACTTGCTTTAGAAAGATTTAGTACTATATGTACCACGCTCGCCCGAGGCAAGTTCGTGTTATCCTTTTTTCGCAAGTCTAACTTAACGTAACCAAAGCGAGACAAACGATCGAGATGGCGAACATTCAGCGAGCGCGATGCATTTAAAATGTAACCTTTTTAAAGCAAGTATTCAATATGTCTTTCACCTTATTCAATATGTCTTTCGACCTACTGAGGTGGGATTAGGGTAAGAAGTTGATGATGGTAAAACAAAACGTCATGATTTCATTTTATTACAGTAACTGCGAAATTCTCTATAATTTCTACTCACTTTATCAATAAAGAATGATGTTTGTGGCACTCTATAATATTATCTATAACAGATTTCTTCGAAATGGTTCCAATGAATATCGATTGACATTGCTCCTTCAAAATAGCCAATTGTCCTTTCAGATAAGACATAATGGCTATAGCGTTCATATCGAAAACAGCTAAAACCCCAGATCCCTGACTACCCATTATTATATGAACAAGAATAGATACAAAATAGCCTGGCATTTTGGTAGTATCGAAAGGAAACCACGAACATAATATTTGCGGTAAAGGCTCCATCCCTGTCTTTATTGCCTTACGGTAAGTCGCTGACGATAGATATCTCAACAATGGTGATAGAATTAGCAGTAAATTCGTAACGAAGACCATTATCCAAAAAAGATACGTTATTATCCTTGTGTATTGTATATACTTTGCCATAATCTTCATTGTTATTTCATCACGTCTTTTGATTTGACGGATTTCTAATTGGGAAATATCTCTCATCAGTTCTCTCCACGAAGATTGCCACAAAATATAAGAATAACATTTCGCTACGCATATCACACTCAAAGCCGTCAAAGACATGTTGTTTAAGACTTTGTTAACATCGTTTCTAACTGAGTAAACATCGACAAATTGGCTAGCAACAAACAAGACCGTAGTGAAATGAAATGAATTATAAGTTATGAAGCGAAATTTGCTGCCAGTTTGCCACAAACCGAACAGATAAAGTCCTTTTAAAGATGGTCCTAACAAAGGATTTTTAGGGTCCTCGAGCGCTCGCGTTAACGAGGTGATTTTCTCGAAAATCATATCTCTCTGGTGATATAAAATTAGCAGTTAACACTTCTACGAGTTCCCTTTCTGCCGGTTTTATTACTCAAGTGTCCCAATTAATAAATAAACCCTCATTTTTCTGCTCAATTTAACTTTTATTTTCCACGTAGAAAGTGTTAAATTGCCTGCAAATTAACCCTTTCGGAGCAAATTCAAATTAGGATCCATTTATAAGTAAAATGAATTTATAAAACTAGCTTCATAGTGTAATATAATTTTCGTAAATTGTCTCAGATTTATCATACTTATTCCAATGTATAAAATAATAAATTCATTTACATATCACGTAACACTTGAATATTGAAAATTGTATCAGCCAAAACAAAGTTCTTCACAAAAAAAAAAAAACCAACAGATAACAATTCTCGAGAAATAGCACTTCACGGAACTTCTTGTTGCTTACTTCTGTCCATATAATTGAGGAAGTCGACAGCGGCACAAGCCTAGGTTCGTTCCTTCGGTGTAGAGCCCTTGAGTGCGCCGATCACGCGATACAGTGACACAAAATTTTACATCATTGCAATACACACAATACACATATCACCTCCACACACGTGCACGCATACCTGCTTACACATGAATGTGGACGGGTTTTATTTTTTATTCCCTTATAAAATTGAAATAGCTTAGAATATTATCTGATACGAAATATATAAGAGTTGTCGAGGCATGTATGCTTGGTAAACATACGAGTATATGTTTTAACAACTCATATATGTATGAACGAAAATCTTAGCTTAGGTTAGCTCAGATGGGTCGCGAATTGCATGTATCAGGCAACAGCTCAAGCCGAGGTGTGCCGTGCACCTTTGAGCTAGTTGTCAAATTAAATCGACTGGATGGGTTAAGCGCTCGCTTTAGTAGTCCGGTGAAGTTGTTAAGACTGTGCTGGTTCAATAGCGTAATCAGTTGGAAAAAAAAATTGAGGAAGTTGAGCAGTTTTACACAAGTAAGGTAATTCCCATTGACAACGAAAACTGGTATCAGCGGTGTGGATCTGAAAAAAGAAAAGGAAACAATTCGTGAAAACAAAATCGAAGGTGGCGTACTATTGAAAACGAAAGCTGGTATCAGCGCG